>ML314596.1:0-83951 GCA_005239505.1 Nicotiana paniculata | reverse complement strand
TTACGCTTTTCCCATTCTCTCTATTGGGCGAATCAAAGCGATGGCTGAAGGCAGAACCAGCTACTTCCATCTGCTATTCTTTCTTTGTTTTTTCTTTTCTTTTCGATCTTCGAACCGCTCACTGTTTCCTTGCTTTCAGTTGTGAGGCTTTCTCCCTCTCTTGTCTTGGATATTAAGGATTGGGTAACTCGCATGTTTCCCCATACCGTGGGAATTCGCGATTGGGCATCCTTTCATAAGCGCCACGGGCCTAGATTCTCGTCTCGTAAGTATTCTTGTTCTCTGGCTTGGCTTTGTCCTTTACCATTTTCTGACTTGATTTCCCATTGGTGTTAGGTCGGCGAGTTTCTAATAAGGTGAAGGCTCCTACTCTTGCTTTCTCCAGAAGGTGACCTCGGTCGTGATGGAGTTCGCATTAGTCGAGTCTGTACGAGATCAGGCCCAGACTCCACGGGTAAAGGAGCCTGCCTCTTTAGACGTTACTGCCCCAGATGAGGTCTCATCTCAGCAGGTTCTCCTCCTCGTTAACAGGTCATCTCGTGGCGAGGAATCTTCGCCGAGGAAGAGGCGGAGGGTATAAATGGAGAAGGTTGTTGTTGTTAAAGAGTCGGAAAAGGGCCATGGCTCTTGAGGCGACGCCTGAGTCATTTCTAGTCGTGGAGGCGGATATTACGACGGATGTCGTTATGGAGGATAGGACTTCTAGGGTCGAGGCAGTTAATAGTGGCGAAGAGCTCGTGCGGGCTGTTGAAGGTGGATCTTCATCAACGGCGGTAAGATATGATGAGGTCCCCCCATGGGACATTGACTCCGGTTCTGACATCGAACCTGAGGAGGTACGGGCTTTCATTGAGAGGGTTGTTCGTGTGGAGATAAGGACAGAAGTCCCTAATCGACACATAATCATTCCTGTGGATTACAACCTCTTGGTCGACACAGAACGTGTGGTTCCATATTTCACCCCTTTGTGTGCGGAGGTGAAAAACAGGACGTTGAGGACACTGAACGATACCGACCTTTCTCTAGGCATATCGGGCATGGCTTTGTGGGTGATTTCCCACTTCTTTTCTTATGAGTTGTTGTATGCTCTGTTGACATCATTTTACTTTGGCTGACTTGTCTCTTCTTCTCTTTTTTTTTCTCACTAGACTCTCAATCTGGAGATTGAGCACGACCGGCGAGAGGAGGAGAATATTACTCTCTAAAGAAGGATGGAGTCTAAGTATAGAGAGTATCTCTCTAAGTATCGGAAAGTGGTCAGGAGTGTCGGCGAGGATGACTAGTTCCGGGAGTTGTGTGATGGATTAGGAGGAAAGACGAGGAGCTGAAAGAGAAGGACGAGGAGATTATAAAGATCGTTGGCCGATGTAGCGTGTTGGAGGAGACGCTGAAATCCAAGGCAAATGATCTTGAACTGAGTAAGGGGATAATGGCCGAGAACGCACATCTCCAGGCGTAGGTGGCGTCCTTGAAGGTCGAGCTCGAACAGAGCGAGACAAGGGCCGCCAACTTGAGGGCTGAGCTGAGTGCTAGGGTCGTGGAGCTGAATATGTCTGAGAGGAAAAGGATGGCCTTAGTGGCGGAGGCGGCAGCTTTGGCGGGTACCTTGCGCGTTTATAGGTTTGACCGGGCCAGCGAGGTGGAGACATTAGCGCTTAAGGTAGCGAGGTTGGAGGAGCAGGTTGGGAATTTAAAGGGGATTTATCTGGGTTAAGTGAGCAGATCATCCTCGTGAAGGCTGAGAAGGAACTGCTAACCCAACCGTCTACTTCTCAAGCTTCCGCCGACCCAAATGTATCGCGGGAGTTATATGAGATGTGGGTTCATGATGAGGCTCAGATTGACATGTACAAGTCTTTGAAGGCTGCCGGGAAGGTTTTTAAAGAGGAGCTTACCGACGTTCGTGTCAAAGCACGGGCAGCTCTTGAAGCTTGTGGTTATGCGCCTATTACGCCTAGCGGGGACGAAGACGATGACGCCATGGATGGGCTTGCCTCTGATCCTTGGTATGATGAAGAATATGCTGATAAGGATGATGCAGCATAAAGCCTTTTGACTTATTTTTTGGTTGTTTTGCTGTTTTTATGAGGGTGTACTTGAGCCCTTTGTAAAAAGCGAGTAATGTAACCCAATTAATTGCAATGGAACGGTTACCTTTTGCTATATGTTTTCGGATTCACGCTCTCTTGTTTCTTATTTTATTTTTTTTGTGAGATGTTGATTCCGTGAGGCTGAGCGTAGACTGATTTGAGGTCGAGGTTTGGTTGAGCGTGGAGTAGTTCGAGCTTCGTAGAATGTGAAGTAATTCGATCGAGGTCGAATGCAAAGCGATTCGAGCAAGGTTGAATGCAAAGCGATTCGATCGAGTTCGAATGTAAATGATTCGAGCGAGGTCGAATGTAAGTGATTCGAGTGAGGTCGAATGTAAGTGTAGAATGTAGAACGATTTGGAGTTTTGTGAAAAATTATGCATGTTGCTTTGTTTATTCATATCATTGGCGAATATTACATGCTTGTTTAATACATATATTTGAGTTCTCCGTATACCCTAGTCCCTTCATCGTTCTTCCTGGAGTAGTCGATAGGCGGAACGATGAATCAAAAACTTGAACTTCGAGACATCCCCTTTATCGCCTCATTAAAAACCTCATCGGTAAAACCAAATTAGGGATAAAACCCGAGAGAGGGAAAAAGAGTACGACTTGGAGGATGTACATTTTTAGAAGTTGAAGTATTTGAGGTGAGCGACGTTCCAATTATTTGGTAGTAGCTTTCCCTCCATTGTTTCTAGTTGGAATGAACCTTTGTTAGCTGTTGCTGTGATTTTGTACGGTCCGTCCCAGTTGGTTCCTAGTTTTCCTTCTCTTGGTTCTTTGATTTCCTTTGTTTTGGCCTTGAGTACGTAGTCCCCAACTTTGGGTGGTCTGACTTTGGCCTTTTTGTTGTAGTACCGTTCTGCTTGTTGTTTTTGGGCTATCATTCTTATGTAGGTCATATCTTTTCGCTCATCTACTTCGTTGAGGTCTTGCCTTCTGTTCTCATCGTTGCTTGGTCCACTCTCATTGGAGTATCTCAGGCTTGGCTCCCCGATCTCGACCGGTATAACGGCATCAGTACCATACACCAATGAGTATGGAGTTTCTCCTGTGCTTGTTTTTGGCGTGGTGCGGTATGCCCATAGCACTTCTGGTAGCAGTTATGACCATATTCCCTTAGCGTCCTTGAGTTTCTTTTTCATGATGTTTAATATTGTTTTGTTGGGGGATTCGATATGGGCGTTGCCTACAGGATGATATGGCGTGGAGAGTATTCGCTTGATGTGGCCATTTTTCAAAAAAATTGGCGGTCTTTTTCCCGGTGAATTGTGGTCCGTTATCACAGATGATCTCCTTGGGGATGCCAAAGCGACATATAATTTTCCTCCATATGAATGTGATGACTTCTTGTTCACGTATTTGGGCGAACTCACCTACTTCTACCCATTTGGAAAAGTAGTCAGTTAAAACCAAAAGGAAACGTACATTACCTCGTCTTGTTGGGAGTGGTACCACGATGTACATTCCCCATTTGATGAACGACCATGGAGATGTGACTGAATGGAGGTATTCGCCCGCTTGGTGTATCATGGGGGAATATTTCTGGCATTGCTCGCATTTGACGAAGTCGGCGTCTTCTTTCTTCATGGTGGGACAATAATAGCCTGCATGTATGAGGCATCAGACGAGGGCCCGGTTACCAGTATGTGCACCTCAATGGCCTTAGTGTACTTCCTCAAGGACGCGTCTTGTTCGGTTTTGCCCCAGGCATTTCGCCAAGGGGGCGCTGAACGTCCTTTGTACAAGTCGTTGTCGATGATGTTGTACCTGGTCGCCTGCATTCGAAGGCTTTTGGCTTAGTTTTTGTCTGATGGATGTACTCCCTCCTGCAAGTATGTTGTAATAATGTTGCGCCAGTCCCAGGTCAAGTTTACAGAGTTTACCTCAAGTTTGTCTATCGATGAGTGGAGTAGCGTGACCACGTTCTTTTTTCCTTTTATGTTTTTTGTTGATGTTGCTAATTTAGTGAGGTCGTCTGCCTCGATGTTTTGAGCTAGAGGTACTTGATCAAATTGGCATTCGTTGAATTCCGGCAGCAGTTTATGAATTTATGTTTGGTACTTCTGTAGCCTTTGCTCCTTGATTTGGTAAGTCCATGTGACTTGGTTGACGACGAGTTGTGAGTCGCATCTAAGGATGACTCGTCGTGCTCCATACTTGAGAGCTAGTTTTAGTCCTACAATTACGACCTCGTACTCGGCCTCGTTGTTAGTCATATCGAGACACCGCATGGACTGGCGGATGACTTCACCCGTTGGGACCTCGAGTAAGGGCCCCAATCCGGAACCTGACGCTTTTCAAGCACCGTCGGTGTATAAGACCCATAGGTCGGGTAAGTTGGGAGCAGTACGAGAAGTTTCCTGCTCGACTTCAGGCATTATCTTGGAGCTGAAGTCGGCGATGAATTCTGCTAGTACTTGCGACTTTATCGCCGTTCGCGGATGATATATGATATCGTGCTCGCTCAATTCGAAGGCCCATTTGGCTAGCCTCCCCGATAGTTCAGGCTTATGTAGAATGCTTCTTAGGGGAAAGGTCGTGACAACTGATATGGGGTGACATTGAAAATAAGTTCTAAGCTTGCGTGAAGCTATGACCAATGCCAGAGCCAACTTTTTGAGGTGGGGGAACCTCGTTTCGGCATCAACCAAGGTTTTGATAATATAGTAAATTGGAGACTGTGTACCTTTATTTTCGCGGACCAACACTGCACTTACCGCTACTTCTGATACGGCCAAGTATATTAGGAGGCGTTCGCCGGGTTCTGCTTTGGCGAGTAGTGGAGGCGAGGACATATATTCCTTTAGTTCCCTTAAGTCCTTGATGCATTCCGATTTCCACTGGAGCCCGTTGTCTTTCTTGAGTACGTTGAAAAAAAATTTGCATCTATCGGAGGATCGTGAGATGAATCTCGACAGGGCGGCTATATGGCCGGTCAATTTTTGCACTTGTTTCTTGCTGGTTAGTACTTCAGGTATTCCTTCGATGGCTTTTATCTGGTCGGGGTTGACTTCGATGCCTCTTTGTGACACCAGAAAGCCAAGGAACTTGCCTGAAGTCACGCCGAAAGCGCACTTTTGGGGGTTTAGCTTCATACCATAACGCCTTAGTATATCGAAGGCTTCTTTCAGGTGGTCAATATGATCTTCTTTCCTTTTGGATTTGACCAGCATATCGTCTATGTATACTTCCATTGTTTTGTCGAGATGGTCCTTGAACATCTTGGTGACCAGCCTTTGATAGGTTTCCCCTGCGTTTTTCAATCCGAATGGCATGACTCTATAGAAGTACGCCCCCTGATGAGTTATGAAAGTGGCCATTTCCTGGTCCTCCTCCTCCATAAGGATTTGGTTGTATCCTGTATAAGCGTCCAGGAAGCTTAGCAGCTCGTGCCCTGTCGTTGCGTCGATGAGTTGGTCAATGTGCGTCAGCGAAAAAGAGTCTTTTGGGCATGCTTTGTTTAGGTCTGTCAAATCTACGCACATACGCCATTTCCCATTTTTCTTTTTTACCATGACTATGTTGGTGACCCATTATGGGTATTTGGACTCTCTGATGGAGTTGTTGGCGAGTAGTTTCTCCACCTCTTCGCGGATGGCCTCGTTGATTATTGCGTTGAATTTTCTTCTCATTTGTCGTACTGGTGGGTGGAATGGATCTGCGTTCAATTTTTTTGTGGCGATGTCCTTCGAGATACCTGGCATATCTGCATGGGAGAAAGCAAATAGATCTGCATAGTCAGTTAAAAATTTCTGAAATTTACCTGGTTCGGAGAGTTTATGGTTGATGTAAGCCTTTTGGATGAGGTCGTTTTTGTCTACTTGGATGGGGTCAAGTTCTTCAACCGTTGACCCTGTGGCCTCCACGACGTCGTGATCCTTGATGACATCTCTTTGTTCGTCGGGTTTGGGGCCCGACTTTGGTAATTTCTATGCTTCTGAGCCCATTCCTTTTAACTATTGAGTGTACGTATAGTCTTGGGTGATGCGATAGAATTCTTGGGCAGTGCGCTATTCGCCTCGAATACTGAATATTCCCCACGGAGTAGGGAACTTGATCACTTGATACAAGCTGGATGGGATGGCTCTCATGGCGTGTATCCAAGGTCTCTCTATGATGGCGTTGTAGGCCGTATCCTAGTTCATGTTTTGGAACGTTGTCTCTAGGGTGATTCCTCTGGCCAAGACGGGTAGCATTATTTCCCCTGAGGTTCGCTCAACTGCATTGTTAAAACCTGTCAATATTATGCAATGTGGTATTATCTTATCATCGAGTCTCATTTGTGCGAGAACTCAGGGGTGGATAATACACGCGCCGCTTCCATCGTCAACCATTATTATTTTTACGTCAGTATCCAAAATTCTTAAGGTAATGACAAGAGCATCAAGGTGAGGGAAAGTCAAATCGTGGGTATCTGACTTACCGAAGATGATACTGTCTTCGAGGTCATTATACTGTTCGAGGGTGATCGACTGCTTCATTTTATGCGTGGTGGTAAACTTCACGTGATTGATTGTGGCTTCGTCTCCTCCGACGATGATCATTTGGATGGTGCGGGTGGGGGAGGGTGTCTTTGGAGGGCCTTGGTGTTGTTCTCGTCCACGACCAAAGTTCGCTCTTCCTCGGTCACTCATCAGCTCTTTTAGGTGTCCTTGGTTGAGCATGTTTACCACTTCGTGACGCAAAGCTATGCAGTCTTCGGTCTTGTGACCTTGCTCCTAGTGGAACTCGCAAAGAGCATTCGACCTTTTGGTATTTGGGTCGGACTTCATATTTTGCAGTCATTTCACCTTTGGGCCGAGTTTTTCCAGTGCGTACACTATTTCTGAGGGGGAAACACAAAAATTATGAGTGGATAAGAGTGGAGGCATACCTCTTTCATTTCGTTGAGTCCGTGCATTTGGCCTGGACGGCCTTCCGTATGGCGAGGAGATGGTGGGATGGCCGCTCTGACATATGGTTGGTGCCTGTCCCGGTTGGGACGTGAACCTGAGTGATCTCTTCGGCTATTATTGTAACGGTCTCTTCTCGGCTCTTTTGGGCTGACATTAGCTGTTGAGTTAGGCCGTTGAGGTCGTCCTCATCTGTTCTTACCTCGGCGCAATAAGCGTTGTGAATTTCTTCCCAAGTGGTAGGGGATATTTCTGTTTGCCCTCGACCCATTCCTGTTCAACCCATTTTGGAAGGCTGCCACAACCATTCCTTCTTATACGTTTGGCAAGCTCATTCTAACTCTGTTGAATCGGGCGAGGAAGTCCTTGAGTCCTTAGCCATGTGACTATCTAACGGAGAATATATCGTTCACTCTGGCCTCCGCCTTTTTAGCCCCTGCGTGGGCGGTCACAAACTTGGAGGCCATTTCCTTGAACGTTGTTCTTGACCGTGCTGGTAGCTGAGAATACCATGTTAAGGCTCCTCCTATTAGGGTTTCGCCGAACTTTTTTAGCAATACCGACAGTACTTTTTCCTTTGAGAGGTCGTTACCCTTCATCGCTGTGACGTAATGGATGATGTGATCTTCGGGATCTGTTGTGCCGTCGTATATTCTCAAATATGGTGGCATTTTGAAGTTTTTGGGTATGGCATACGAGGCTGACTCTTCGCTATAAGGTTGTTCGATGAACTGGCCGACGTCCCGTTTAGGCAGGAGTTTTGGGGCGCCTGGTATCTTGTCGACTCTTTCTTGATGCTCTTTTATCTTGTCTCGGAGTGCCTTGTTTTCATTTTCTATTTCTTCCATTTTCTTCAGTATGGATGCGAGTGCGTCATTGCCTACATCAACAGTAGTGTTAGTATTACATGTTGGGTGGGGGCGGGTTGCTCGTTGATGGCTTCTACGGCAACCGCTTGTGTTGTATTTTGACTTTCTCCTTGAGCGGGTTTGTCAAGGAAGTTGCTTAGTGTGCTTGCACCGCTGGTGGTGCTTCTTCGGTTGTGGATGTGAAAGCCTCCCTTTCTCCCGACGGTTACACTCCCATGAGGGGGAGGTGAACCACTTCGCCCTGGTGTAACGCTTGGCGTTACATTTTCCTCGCCTCTTCCATCAGCCTCGTTGATGGTATTCATGAGGTTGGTGATGACATCTGCTATGGCTTTTAGCATTTCCTCTCCTTTTCCTACCATTGTTAGTTCGTGTAAACGAAAGAAAGATAATTGTTGTACGTGTGTTTCTTTTACATATAACATAAACTAAAGATTTTAACTAGAAACTCCCCATAGACGGCGCCAAATTATTTTGTCAAAAAAGTATTAATCTTTTCCTTAAACGAATTTATGAAAACGGTAAGGGATGAATCCCAGTTAAATTTAATGACCGCTAAATCTGGAAGTTTGATATATAAGAGAGATTAAATCGTGCGCCGTAATAATAATTAAAAGCCAATCCTGTACAATGATTACCAATGAATGTTCCGAGAGATGTATGGAATAAATACATGCAATGGCAGTAGATGTAATAAAGAGGAATATATCACTCAAATATTGAATGACTTGGCCAATCTTCCTTTTGTCAGCAACGTGGATAATATAAAACGTGAATGAACACAAGATTCTTGAATCTTGTAAACGAAAAGATATTCTCGAACTAAAGAATCAATGGAAAAGACAAGCTTTGTATATTCTCTGTAGCTAACTTTACAAATGTGTTTTTCTCAGAAGGTCGAAGATCCCTTTTTGTTCCTATTCTCTTCCTATTTATAGGAAACATTCTTTTGAAACCCTAAAAAGGTACAAGCAAAAGAATATTCTAACGGAATATTCTTTCTCCCTGTCCTAAACTCATCTTATCGTTGCTTTCTAATAATCTCTTCCCGACCTCGGCATTAGCTTCTCTTGGGAGGGACTCTTTGTCGCTAAACCGTAATCGGCTTAGACCCCGACCACGACCAATAAGGCTATCAAGTCCAATCCAAATTTTGACCGATATAGAAAAGTTTCTTAAAAAGTACTTTCTCCGTTCTGGTTTATGTGAACTTATTTTCTTTTTGGTCCGTTTAAAAAAAAATTACCCCTTTTTAAATTTGGAAAAGATTTAACTTAAACTTACAATTTATCCTTAATGAGAAGCTTTTATAACAACACAAATATTATGGGATCTTTTTTGACTTGTTTAGAACCACAAATTCCAAAAATCTTCATTTTTTTTCTTAAATCTTGTGTCGAGTCAAAAAAGTTCGCATAAATTGAAACGGAAGGATTAAGCATAGTACGGTTTCGTGAGATGGATGAGGAGTATTCTGTGATTTCTGATATCTCCTCATCCCCCTTTCTGATTCTATTCTTCTCATCTCCCCTTCTTTTACTGTTTCCTTGAGTTATTATTTCCTTGTAATTAAGTGAGTTGAGCTAGTGAAATCCAATCTATCAGTTTCCCCGTCCTCTATCACATACGTGTGTTAGACAAAAAATATCCTTGTCAAACCTCACTCTTATTTTGATTTGAGAATTTTATTCGACGAAGCAAACTCTTTTATTATANATATATATATATATATATATATGTGTGTTGCATCTTCTCTAGTGAACCCCTAGTTGGTCCATTATATTGGTGGATTCTCTGCAGGCATATATGTATCGGAATTTATTATCCACAGGAACTAAAAGGAAGACGCTATAAGCAAAATAATAAAATAAAAAAATCATTCGCACGTAATATTTATACTGAACCAATAATAACATAATCAATTTATTACTTAATTATGATAATCTGATATAAATAATAATACATGCGTGTGAAAACTTTTTAAGGGTCAAAGAGAGAAGCAGGGAGGTATAAGTTCATTGTGTTGAAAGCAAAACTAATAAATGGAAAACAGATAGTTATTGTGATGTGTTATGAAAGTGTCTCTTGAATATTTTCAGTTCAAATCCATCGTTCTTTTCACCTAACGTCAGAAGACAAAAGGCTAATTTATGTCATTTTCAGTACAGAATTGGGAAAATATTTAGCGGCTTAGAAAGTATACTGGTAACAGAATTATAGCTCAAGTCAAAATTATGAATCAATTCTAATGGAATCAGATTCAAGAAATTTTTAGAATGGAATAGCTATCAAACACTGCCCACCAAAGGGATAACATTAAAGTTTTCTAATAGTAGCATTCTTTCATCTTGTCTAGCCAGCTATTTTTGGCTATCAAAGATTCTCGATCAGGTCGTGTAAGAACAAGGTTCAAGTCTATCGGTTTGTTAGAATATCTTACATGTACTTTCACTTGACATCTATAATAATAATAAACGGCTCGTTTCGCTCTGACCTTCTCTTGAATTCTCAAAAAAAACTTGTCGCTCCATCCCTGCAGGGACAGAAAACCAATCGTTGTCTTGGTTGTGCTACCGGAGGCTCTGGAGAAATCGGAATTGGAGAGAACTCATCTTTGGAGTGAGCTGAATTACTACTTAGATGCTTTCAGCAGTTATTCGCTCCGCTCTTGACTATCCAGCATTTACCATGGGCTTGATAATTGGTGCACCTTTTACCCTACAAGTTTTTTTTCCTTAAGAATTTGCATTCCTAATATGGTCAAAACAGGTAAAAACTTACTCATGCACAGTTCACATCAAACTAATTAATGAATGCAAGACCTATCTTTGATGCACAAAATGTATTACTTTGTCATGGTTAAGTTATATATATTTTTACTTTAATATTTTACTATTAAATTAAATTGATTGATCTTATGTAAACACAGATGCGAATAAGTATTTACTATCGGAACGTGTGCTCCGACTAATATTTAGCTATGGATTTACGATGATCTAGCTGTCGAAAACATATTCTTTTTTTTTTGTGATACTATGCTTTTAATTGATTCTAACAATCTAGACAGAATTTAAGAACTGCATAAATTCCATCATAATTTAATATTTAATAACTCACATAGCATCTCCCGATTTATTATTAGAAAAATAAGCATACAATTTCCAGCTATATAAGTCACTAGGTCATATCCAGACTTCGAGACTCAATAATATAATATTTTTATTTGATACGAGAATCTGATATTCTATTATTCTTGTAGCAATATCTTTGTCAGTTGCCACTTCAAAAGAAAGCAGTAACTGGAAATAATTAATTACACATCTTATATCAAATTCTCCTAATTCAACTCTCACATGAATAAATACAAAATTAAGTTGTTGCGCACTGATAGCAATAAAATAAAATAAAAGATATTAAAAGAGGCTTTCTAATAATTGTTATTTGTTTTGTCAGGGCTGCCAAAAATAAAAAAATTATTTCTTTTCTTATGTTAAATTAATTCAACTATGCAAACCTTTATTTGCTAAGTATTTTCTAAGTTAAACTTTAGGAGGAAAGAAATATAAAATATACGATAAACCATAAGTGGACAATCTGCTGTGTTTTCTCTTGAATCACCCACGCAATGTTTGCACATATTGTGATTTGAAATAGATTATTTAACTAATACTTGTATTGCTTTGTTGAACATGGATATTCGAATAATAAAAATTTTAAAACAGGCATAAACTTTTGAAATTTCTCAACTTATAGGGGTCATTTAAATGATGTATTTTACGAGTTCTAATAAATTCTAATATTTAATTATTTCTTTAAGAGCAAAGAAACTTAGCTTAGAAAATCAAGCCAAAAAATTATGGAATAGATGCCTTTCCACCTTTTATATTGTAATGTGAATAAAGATTCATTTTAAATTTGGGATGCTTTTTCTGCTATCTTTTCTTTATTCTTTCTTTTAAACAATCTTTAAGGATTCTTTTTATTACAATAATCCCTGTATGTACAAGGAAAGTATCATTTTCTTGCTACTAGTGTGATTTGAGTAAAAGCACTTTTTGAGGCTTTTTAATCTGTCAATGTAACGTATATCCTTTATTGTAGTCCTATTTATATGAATAGTTGATACTTGATAGATATCACAACTTACATATTTTATCCTTAACTATAGGTTTCGGGTTCGATCTCTAAGTATGGAGTCGCCTATGTTAGGAAGCGCTTTGATGTTTAGTTAAAAATTCATTTTTTGCATGTAATTTGCTTTACATTATGCCTCGATCTTATTAACTGTGGTGTGAATATTTGTGACTCAGGCTAAAAATGATATTTATATGTGTAGGAATCAATGGGAAGTGATTTGGAGAGTTTAATTGCAAAGTGAAGTAAAAACGGAAGAATCTAGGAGGAAGTATAAGTTTGGTGCCCAGGTCCCGAACAACGAAGCGAGGTTCACTTTGCCAAATCCGGACCAGAGCAGAAGAAACCAGAAAAGTTTCGGACAACGAAGCGAGGTTCACTTTGCCAGACCAGGACCGGAGCAGACGAAACCAGCTTCTCCAATCCGAATTAGGAGAAGCCAAATTCGCCTCATACAAACCCTAATCGCTATAAATATATCCTAAAACATGTGTTTGAGAGATGTCGAGGCGATGTGGAGGCCGGAGTTCATCAGATCCCATCTTTCTTGCATCAAACTTAATAATCTTTACATTTTTGTGGATGATTTGTTGTTTTGTTACAATACTTACGTGGAGCTAAACTTTGCATTCTAGGGTTGTGGTTGTCATGAATATTGAAGTTTATTAATTACATCACCATTAATTCGAGTTATCATCTTTGGTTATTTTCTCTAATTCGGTGCATAATTGCTTAATTGTTTGGCCAACGGTTGAGTTCTATTTACTATCTATACTATGCTTGGGAAGCCGTGATTAGATTAGAGTAGAAATAAAGAGAGCTTATTTCTGAACCCGTGCCTCGGGGAAAGATTCGCGATTAGGACAGGAATATACCTAATGGTCTTGCTTAATTGAATACAACAACACTACTAGAAATTCAGCAAAAACCGACCAACTTTGGTCAGTAAAAAAACCGACCAAAATTTTTTTTTTTTTTTTTTTTTTTAAGAAACCGACCAACTTTGGTCGGTTTTTCAATTAAAATAAATAAAAACTAATATTAAAAAAGCCGACCAAAATTGGTCGGTTAATTCGGTCGGTCATTTTAAAAAACCGATCAACTTTGGTCGGTTATTTTCGTGCGAAAATACAATGAAAGAGTATAAATAAAAAAGAAGACAATCTTAAAACAAAATGCACCAATGGTCTAGTGGTAGAATGGTATCCTGCCACAGTATAGACCCCAATTCGATTCCCAGATGGTGAATTTTTTGATTACATAATTAAAATACCGACCAACTTTGGTCGGAAAAAAAGCGACCAACTTTGGTCGCTTTTTTTTTTTGCAATATTTTTTTTTTTAATTTAATTGACCGACCAACGTTGGTCGGTAATTTCCGACCAACTTTGATCGATATTCCTTTCCGACCATTAAGATACAGTCCACACGTATATGGTCGCATTTTGGTCGGTAATTGGCCATAACCGACCAATTTTGGTCGGTTTTTAGCGAATTTTAAATAGTGCAACAACAACAACATACCCGTTATTATGCAAATCATGGGGTCTGTGGAGGGTAGTGTACACAGACCTTACCCCTACCTTGTGAGGATAGAGAGATTGTTTCCAATAGACCCTCGGCTCAAAAAAGTATAAGCACCACATTAATGAAAATATAGACAAGAAAGGACAGTACCAAAAAGCCATATAAAAGCAGAATAAAAATAACAAGATAGCAAGGTGATCAACAATGAAAGAAAATAACGGTTAGTCATAAAAATCTACTACCAACGGAAAGCGAGATTGCGTGCTCATACTATTGTTATGAACACCCTGGACTACCTACTTCATTACCCTAATCCTCGACCTCCTACTTAACAGTCTTGCTTAGTTGAATACCGTATTATATTCGTTCATGATAGATTCAATACCATAGGAATATAAGGTTGATATATTGTGGATAGACAGATAGTATTGTAGGAACATGCTATTTATATAAACAATCCGGTCAACTAGCAATCACAGATAATGTGGATTAACATGTGTAATTACGAACCCAATAGGATTAACAAACCGACCACAACCCTGGAATCCTCATCTCCTTTGAGTAAAATCCAAAAACACACATTTGCATCTTCAATAAATTAGCTAATTACTTGTTCAATATTTGCAAAAGTAGTTTAGTAGGAATATAACAATTTTGACTATCTTGGATAGTTAATTGATTTTAGTTAGCTTAAGTAACAATTAATCTAAGTCTCCGAAGATTCGACATCCGACTTTCGAGTCATTTTATTACTTGACGGTCACGTGTACTTGCGTATACTTGGGGAACCAACACGCTTTATTCCATTTGCGAGACTTTCCGGCACGAATTCGAATATAATCAAGCTCCAATATGAATGCCGAACACAAAGAAAAAATCACAACTTCTAGAATCTCCTATATTAGAAGTCATTTTCATATTATTTTAGTTTATATATTGTAATATCCAAGAGGGCAAAGTCAATAGCGACAGGATTGATACTGAAAGGAAATGAATGCTTTGGGAATCTTTGCCATAGCAATTAGCAGTGTCCAGACCAATTAATTAATGGACCATATTGGACTGCTACTACATATTGTTTAGATTTTTTGTTCCTTTCTTTTTCTTGCGTTTCATTTTGAAGTTGACACAAAACCAATGGTAAAATACCCTAAAAAAGAGAAACATAAATATGTTTGGGGCCACATGCAATGTTCATTAGGCACATACACTTTCACCTTCTTCTAATTAAAGCAAAATATATATTAGATTGTGATTGTGATTGTGATTGATGATGACTTCTTTCTTTTAAATTTTTCAAAAAGTTGATATTTTCAGCCTAAATTAAATATTTCATGTCAGATTGTTTACTAACACCTTATTTGTACGGTACATATTGTATTGTATCGTATTGTTACTTTAAATATGATATTTGTTTTGATCGTTACTTAAATTTATTGTATCGTATCGTTAAATCAATCGTTATGTAACGACGAAATGTAGCACTTTATGTAACGGCCGATTTGGTGTGGTCGAGCCGTTACCTTATCTTTTTCTCTCAATCTCATCCTTCATTATTATTAAATAATTTTATTTTATCATTTACCCTTTTATATAGTAATTTTATCCCGTATCATAATTTTTCTTTATAATATTACAATTTTATTCTTCATATTGTTGGTGTGTGATATCATGAAACGATTGCAAATGACATAATCTATCAAACATTGTATTCATCAAACGATACAGTACAGTACAATACAATACAGTACGATATGATACATTATAAAATAATATTTAACAACCATTCAAACAAGCTGTAATATTCATACTCCCTCGTTCACTATTACTTGTCCACTATACTAAAAATATATTTTCACTTTTACTTGTTCATTTTAGCAAATCAAGATAAAGATAATTTTTTTTCTTGTTTTACCCTTATCATTAATTTCTCATTTCCAAAATTATTCAGCAAGACTTTTTGAAATGCTATCATTATTAAGGGTTATAAGATAAAATACATACTATAATTATTTTAAGGGGCATGAAAAGTCAAAAATGGACAAATAAAAATGAACGAAAGGAGTATTTATCAACACATGTGTTAACTACTTTTAATTTTCTTTGAAGAAATTAGCTTTTCAAACGATAGCCAATTACAACCGTTTAATTAGAAAAAGAAAATTCTTGGTTTCAATGTAAATTGCCAAGAAACGAACACTTGGATTCCGAATAATCTTTTCTACTTCTATTGCCATCCATAAAGTGTTAAAGCACACAAAAATTTTGAGGGCCCCATTTTTAAAAAATACTAGGTTGGTAGGTATTTAAAAAAAGTAATATTTTTTAATATAAAAGTAGAGTTTTTAATATAAAAGGGAAGAAACTTTTTATTATAAATAAAGAACAATTTAATTTACTTAAAAATGGGTAGATACATATTTTTCCTAACGTTTCAATATAAGTTATCACTTTTTATTCTTTCAATAGATAATGTGTAAAAATTATTTCCCCTTCCTTAATGTACAACTTCTATGTCTTTCTCTGTGATATTCTTATTCACCTTATCTCTTCAAGATTTCATTAATTCAAATATTCAACAATACTATTAACCTTCTAATAGTTTTATATTTTTATTGCTCTATAAAGTCTAATCTAAGATCAATAATGTCTCAAGAAGATTAAATAAGTTAGCTATATTACCAATTGAAATGGAATTATCAGAGGAAATCGATTATAAGAAAATTATTAGCAACTTTGTATCTAAAAGAATTAGAAGAATAAGCTCAATATATATATATATATATAAATTTAGGTCTCAAATTAAACTTTCGCTTTAGGTCCCTCATGTACTTGAGCCCGCCATGTTGTTCACTTGCTGTAATTATGTTAATCATAATTTAGTTGGCTTATATCGCAGTATAAATAAAAGGACTAAAGTACTTCGAAATTCAAATACGAAGTTTTTTGGGCAAAAATCACTTTTAAGACCGCGATCAAAATTATTTATTTCCCATAACCATAAAAGTATATATAATTTCTGTATTTTTTGTATATAATATAAAATATATTTTTTTTTATTACTATTTTGAGAGGGACTATACAATGTTATTTTCCCAAACTTTGTTAGATTACGGAATCAAACTCAAAATGCCCGGCCCAATAAAAGTATCATCCTTTTCCCACATTAAACTGTCATAAATTGAATTGGGCATTCAAAATGTGAAGTCTCTGTCATTTTGTTTTTGATATGTTCTATTATTAATTTTTATTTAATCAAATTTGAGTTAAAAGAATAGGTTGAACTGAATCAGATTTATTTCAATTTAATGATAGCATAGTTCATAAAAAAGATATTTCGTAAACTTAATTAATCCACAACGGGTTGAACGGACAAATGCAACTATCTTTGGCGCTTTGTAGTAAACAGAATAATATTTCATAATCTTAAATTCATTTCGCTTTGTCATATTTTGGTTAGAAGAGGATCCAAAGAATTTAAGTTTATGGAATGTTGAATTAACAATTATTTCAATTTACGTATGCATATTTGATTGACTATAAAATTTTAGAACCAACAAAATTAGAACCTTATCTTAAAGACATTATGATCCCAAACATATCATATAATTAATATGCTTATAAAAGCTTCCTATTATAAGATAAAAAGAAAGTTTAACCGATGCTTCCAAATTTCATTCTCTTAACAAACAAAGAAAAGAGATAAAATCACGTAAATGGAAGACTAAAGGAGAAGGGGTGCCACGTTACGAGTCCGAACCATGAAAGAGTTTTTTGCCAAAATGCAGGTAAGACAACATACAATAAACTCTTAGTCTGACCCTTCCTGGACCCACACATAGCAGGAGCTTAATGCACGGAACAAAAAATGCACTGTTAACGCATATAAAGCAAAAGATGAAACAAAGTAAAAGTGAAATCACAATCTATGAACTGAAAAGAAATGATCATGAATAAGACTTCTATCCGTTCCAAAAGATAGACGATTGCCTTTATGGTACCAGAATGAGCAGCAATATTGCTTTAATGCAAGTTTCAACTGTGAGAATTAAAAGCTGAAAAGCCAGCTGAAAATTTAACAATGCACTCATCTAGTTTCTACACTAATCATCTTCCCTAACAAGCCCGCCCCCGCGTCAAAGTTGATCTCAACACCAACAAAAATTCCTACAAAATATTGTTATGTTGGATCACACTGTGAGCCCTTGTGGAGCAGCAGGTGCAGCGGCCTTAGGCTTTGCCTTCTCGACCACAATGGCTTGTGTTGTGAGTACCATTCCTGCAACCGATGCTGAATTCTGCAGCGCACATCTCGTCACCTTGGCTGGATCGATGACTCCAGCATCAACAAGATTCTCGTATTTGTCTGTCATCGCATTATAACCCATCTCCCATTCAGCTTCCCTTACCTTCTCCACTACTACTTCCCCTTCAATTCCAGCATTTTGGGCTATCAAAGATGCTGGTGCTACTAATGCCTGCAAGAACAAATTGGTAATTAACAGACAAAAAGAAGTAAAATTTCACATTTACTTTATATTTCTACATACGGGTTATAGAATTATCCCCACCACCCACCCCAAAAACAAGAAAGATCCACCCTCGGTTTCATGTTATAATTCAATCTTTCATTTTTTTTTTCATTTTTGGTCTGTTTCAAAAAAAAAATGACATTTTTCTATCTTTGGAAACTCTTTAACCATCAATCTTCCATTTTACCCTTATGACATGCTCTTTTATATATAGCCATAAAAATGTCAATAGCATATTAGGACCATAACTTTTTGGATACTTTTGGCATGGGCCAAAAATCAAGATATAGGAGTAATCATTAATAATTGAGCCCTCTTTACCCTTTGAATGATGTCAGCTCCCAACTTTTCATCTGCATCTTCGAGCTTGTCCTTAATAGCAGGGACATAAGTTGATAGATGAACAAAGGCAGCACCACCACCAGGTACTATTCCCTCTTCGATTGCAGCAAAAGTTGCATTCTTTGCATCCTCAATGCGAAGCTTGCGGTCCTCAAGCTCAGCCTCAGTAGCAGCTCCAACCTTGATGACGGCAACACCCCCAGACAACTTAGCTATTCTCTCAGCAAGTTTCTCGGAGTCGTAAACCGAGTCTGTCTCAGACAACTCTTTTTTGAGCTGAGCAATCCTAGCCTGTATTTCGTCCTTCGATGCTGCATCAGCAATGATGGTTGTTGAATCCTTTGTAATGGTCACCTTCCTGGCAATTCCAAGTGCTTCAACTGGGGTACCCTCAATGAGCAGGCCCAGGTCAGTTGCTTGGTACTCAGCCCCTGAAATAGAATCACAAATTTAACACGGTCAGGAAATGTTCTGCCTTATAGATGCATTTAGCAAAGAAAACAATCATTGCATCTGTCACGAGAGAAAAGGAAAGTACAAGGAACAGTGTCCCAGTTTCTTCCTAAAATTAAAATAAAACAAAACATAGGAACGGATGAAATTAAGGATTCAAAGAAACAAACAAGATATAGAGTTCTTGGTTTTGGCTCAGCATTAGAGTCTCTCTCTCCCTCTCTAAAACACACAAAATCTTCCTCTTTTCTACCTTTTAACGTTATGTTTGTTTCTATCAATTTGACTATCTAAACATCTAAATATGACAAGAGTGATCCTTGTTGAACAAGCTCCTCTAGCTTATGTCTGACAGAGATTCAAATGGGAACCTGGAAACTAGTATACTATCATCAATATTTTATTTGAGGAGAAAGCTGAAGTTAAGTGAGTAGAGAAACCTGTCACAATGGCAATATCTTGCAGAAGAGCCTTCCTCCTTTCACCAAATCCAGGAGCTTTGATGGCGGCAACATTCAGTATACCCCTCAGCTTGTTCACGACAAGAGTAGCCAGAGCTTCCCCGGTGACATCTTCAGCAATAATGAGCAGAGGAGAGCGTAACTGAGTTGTCTTTTCTAATAGGGGGATAATATCCTTGATAGCCGAGATCTTCTGGTCCGTAACTAAGACTCTAGCATTCTCAAACTCAACAATTAATTTCTCAGGGTTGGTGACAAATTGTGGGGAAATATATCCTCTATCAATCTGCAAGGAATGAAGCAAAACATGTCAACAAAAACAACACTAAACGCACTGTCAGTAACAGACACTACAGAGAATATAGCATATTTGTTACAACGATACAAACCTCCATTCCTTCTTCAACATGAACAGTTGTCTCAAAGGAGGAGGATGACTCAATGGACAACACACCATCTGGACCGACTTTGTCAATTGCATCCGCAATCATGGTGCCAATGCTTTCATCATTTCCAGCAGAGATCGAAGCAATAGCTGGTCGAACAAAACAAATCGACAGACTAATCATTAGCATCACACATATGAATGATGGATAGTCTCTCACACAGAGAAGCATTAAAATATTACCTTTGATGTCATCACGACCTTTAACAGGTCTAGCCTTCTTTTCTAGCTCTTCAATCAAACCCAGTACAGTCTTGTCAATGCCCTTCTTCAAAGACACTGGATTTGCACCAGATGTAACACTCAATAGACCAAGTTTAATGATTTCGCGAGCAAGAACAGACGCAGTCGTGGTTCCATCACCGGCTGAATCGTTAGTTTTGCTTGCAACCTTCAAAGTATGCATTTCAAAGTTACTAAAAAAGAAATCAAGGAAATAAATTCAGCAGTATGTAGCGAATCATGTACTAGAGGAAAGCGTATCCGGGGCAAAACCACTATGATCTTAAGTAAAGGAATTGAGATGACAACAACCAACCTCCCTGATAAGGGCAGCGCCAGCATTTTCCATAGCATCAGGTAGCTCTATAGCACGAGCAATTGTAACTCCGTCATTAACCACCTTTGGGGTACCATATTCATCCAACACTACATTCCTCCCTGTAGGAGAGTAAAATGTCTTCAGGAATTGCATTTATTTAGCACCAAGCATACAAAAGTATACCAACTGACTTAACCAAACAAGTGGATGAATATTGAAGATCCCAATCCCATAACACGAAATTGCAGTCCAAGCTAGTTAAATCAAAGCTAGCAGAAACAGAAGATAAAAGATAGCATTCAAAAAATGTTATACTAATATCTTGTATTGTACCACTTGGAGCAGGGAAACTCAGACATAACACACTAACGCTAGGCATTAGTCGGGCATTTTATCAAGAATTATCAGTAAAAGTTCATAAAAAATGAAATAAGTTTCTCCGCTTCACCTTCAACTGCACTAAGAATTCTTCTAAGGAATGAAACAACATTTTCCTATAATTCTGCCATGCCTGACAATATCATATGCCTAAAACTTATCTACTTTGGACCTATGAAATCGGAACGACATAACTAAAACATCCAAAGGGAGCTAAAATGTTGCTCCACAAAAACTTTCAGGCCACCAATTTTCTTCAATTCCAAGTATAAATTAAGAACTGACTAGAATTATGAGTATTTGTCGTTCAAATATGCAATAGAACCCAAATATTGGTACTAAAAAATATTGAAAAGACTGGATAGGAAAGAGCAAACAATTACCCCTGGGACCAAGAGTGAGACCGACAGCATCAGCAAGCTTATCGATACCAGCCTGAAGGGCACTCCTAGATTTCTGGTCAAAGGCAATTTCTTTAGAACATGCCTTGACTACAAACCGGTTGTTCTTTGCATTTCTATTGCTGAATTTCTGTCCCTGCAATTGGTTGACCCTCCTGTTCTTCAATCCCCCCTGCATCGAACATCCAAATAAAATAAGCATCCCAAAATTTAACACACAGTATCTATAATGACTCAAAACTAGGAATAGAATAATCCATTTCAAGAAAGAATTTAACTTATAATACACCAATAGTATAAAGAAATTCTACACTATCAGGTCACCAAAAGATATTTTCAAGAAACCTTCCATAAAGATAATAGTAAGATGTACTCAAAATAAAATGACCCCGTAAGAAGAAATGACACAAACAACACACACACACAGAGTATCGAACAACAAGACCCAAATGATAGAAACAAGAAATGGTAGCAAAGAAAGAACCTGTTTAGAAGGAGAAGGGATGATAGAGGCAGTGGAGATAGCATTAGCAGAAGCCATTGGAGGGTTTTAGGAGTATTTGTTTTTGTGAGAGGATAAGGTGATTGGGTGGGTTTGGAGTGAAGAGTAAAGAGAAGTTTGGTGAAGTATACAAAGAGAGAGAGGAGCTAGGGCTTAATATTGTTTTAATTTTGGATGTATTATTGAGGAGTTTCCAGAAGATTCTATCCGTTCCAGAACCGTTGAGACTTGAGAGAAACCTAAGGGTAATTTAATTATTTAAGAATTAACCCAAATTGTGCTCACCCTAACATTTAAATATATAATATAATTTATGTATTACATATATATTATGTATAATCAATATATAATCTATGTGTATAGCTAAAAAAGTAAACAATTAATATGACCGGCTATATGTGTAAAGACCCCTCTATTGTTTGCATCTCTTGGGTTGTGCTTTGTATATTTAAGAAGAATTACCCAAATAGCCGCGCATTCAATCGTTTAAATTAAAAATAATTCATATAGCCACTCGAAAGGTCTGCTACTTACAAGTTAGCCTGTGTATTCTGAATTTTAGTTTTTCGGTTCAATTTTGCGAAATATTAATGTCCTGAATTTAAGATTTTTTTATTCAAATTTTTCTAGATAAAATAAGTAGTGATAAATCCCTAAATAGCAGTACTAAGAATGACTATTAGTGAAAGAAACTTTTCTTTTTCGGGCTTTAATTTGGGCTACTTTAATCAACGGGTAGCCTAATCCTCTAATATTTGTTGATATTGGTCCATATTTGATAGTGATAAAGCCCATTGTTATAACCCATGTTGAGCAGCCCATTTTATGGAGGAATCCCATGTTGAAGAACCTAATACTTCAAATTTTTGTGTTGATTAGTCTTAGAGTGCGCATTTTGCGCGTGTAACTTATCCCAGTGAATTATTTGTTTTACGAAAAAGGGTCATATATGTCCCTATACTATCTAAAATAAGTCATATGTGTCCCCCGTTATACTATTTAATTAAAAAGTTCCTACTGTTTATGCCCAAAAAGTAAAATATCCCTTCATCGTCTACTCCTTAAAATATAAATATCCACTTGTCAGTCTTTTATTGGACGAATTAAACTCACCCCTTATTTTTTAATTAACCCACCGAACCGGCTCATTTTATCCGACCCACCCGATCTATCAATTAAAAAAGACCCCAAAACACATCGGTCTCTCATTCCCTTCCTTCAACCACGAGACCAAGCTGGGGTTCTTCAAGAAAACTTACTCTTAGTCGATGCTACCGATTCAAGAATCAATTTTCTGGAAAGGTATGTTTAATCCGCGTAATTTTACTTGTTTATCTCCCTTCTATGTGTATTTGTCTTAGTTTATTTTATACCCCAAGTTTTCAACGTGGAAGTACGTCATAAATAAATTGATGAAACCTCGGAAAATGAGATATTACATCTTAGCATCTTCATACATTAAAGTTTCGTCGTAAGTTAATCGACGTAAGTTTGGGAATGAGATTATTTTGAGATTATAAATATTATGCTATTTCAAGTAAGTGATAAGTAAATTCGTGAAGGTGATAGGGTAAGAAAATTGATGAGAACGAATTTCGTCGAAGTTTGGCATTTTGAGATGAAATACGGTCTGGACTATAAATACCCGGTATTTATGGACTAGTGTCACTTTTATTAGGATTTTTATGCTCAAATTGTTTTGGGGCTTTAATATGTTTTGTATTCTTATGTCTTAATTTAAGATGTTATTTTCTGACCTTTTTGTCTTATTTTCTTGTGTGGAATGTCTTTGCATGTGTTTTGTGAGTTTTTTCTGTTAGGATTATTAATGGTCGACAATATAGTAGGGATTATTTTTATCTTTTTGTGATCCCGAATACACTTTTATGATATTGTGATATGTCATGTATCGATTATGTATGTGTTGGGTTTATGTGGTTTTTGTCTGTGCTGGCGTATGTCTTTGAATTTTGTAGGCATTAAAGTTGGTGAGATATGAGAATATGGGGTTTCAATTGTTCATTTTAGTCGTTTTCTTGTCCGGAATATGTCTGTGCTGGGTGTGATGAATGTTGTTCCCTCACAATTGAAATCTGTGAATATTTTAGCACTAATGGGCCTTTACTATTTGAATTATTTGTGGTCCCTAGTTGTTGCATGCTGTTTGTATTCCCCTAAATCCATACATGCTTTATAATTCTGATTTTTTTAATTGCTTAGTTATTGTTCTTTATTAGTATTGTTTATGTTATTTAAATTTTTGTTGTCCCCATTTATGACTCTTTATTGTTACCTTTACAGAATATCAAGAATGCCATTGGTGGACCTAATCTTGCATTATGGCGGGGACTGGTTCACAAGTCCACATGTCTTGTATTCAAAGAAGTTGTCCCATATCAAGAGAGGCTATGATTTTGAACTTCTATCATACAAGTATCTAGTGGATTTATACATTAATGAGTTAGGAAATGCAGGTGTTCAACAACTAATTGTTAATGGTTCATCTGGTAATTATTATGAGATTGAGAATGATGCTGGTATAAGACATATGTTGTGTCTAATCTCTGATGAATTCAAGACTCTTCATTTCTATATTATAGATGAGTGTGAGCAGTCTATTAATGTGACTAACATAGTCCACTAGTGGGATTTGGTTCCACATTCTACACCCCATTTTTTGCACAAAAGCCTATTTTTCAAAAGAGTGGGGTACTGAAAGCACAAATTTCCAATCATTGTGGGATTGAATATCTGAATCCGTGGACAGTCAGTTAGTGTTAAATCTGACAAAATTAATAACAGTTGAAAAAAAAGAGGTAGTAAAACCATTACAGAATACAGCCAAAAATCCAGGCCCCTGAATAAAAAATTTGAAGGAATAAAAAAATGATCAGTTTCAGTGCCTAATCTAGAAGATGAAACCACTATCATAGAACAACACAACAAAAAATTGCCATTTTAGTGCTTGTACCTCGAGGTATTGTATATACATGTCCCTAAGTTCATCTCCTTCTAAGAAAAATATCCAAAGTTTTCATTTTTGATCGAATTCCGTCTAGTAAGCCTCGAGATCTTACAGATGCTGTTGAGAATCGTCATTAACCAATCATGTATCGGACGCACCATCCCTTGAAGTTATTCTGAGTTTTATCCAGTATTAAATGAAGTTGTACTGATTGTAGTGATTTTGAATCTGAATTTGATTCTAATCCTGGAGAGGTAGAGTATGATAGTAATGAATTACAAACATTTGCTAATCAAAAGAAAAGAGAGATTATGCCAAGTTTGGATAATTATAAGTAACTGTATGAGGGTATGAGCTTCAAAGATATACCTGAAGCAAGAAAATATCTTAACCTCTTTGCTTTAGAAAACAAAAAGGAGCTCAAGTTAAAGAAAAGTTCTCCAAAAAGGCTAAGGTATGGATGTGTATTTACTGCCCCTTCGTTGTTCATATTACTCCAGATGGGGACCTTCCTTGGGTTAGGTAAAGACCTTAAAAGCAAAACATACATATGATTTGACAATTCTATGATTGATTATTATACAATAGTAAACTACTTCAAGAAGAAGGTGCAAGATAACCCAAAGTTTAAGATAAAAAAAATGAGAGTAGAACTAAAAAACACATTCAATGTTAATGTTAGTTATGGAATGTGCAAGAGGGCTAAGAGTCTGATTTTAGAGAAACTGAATGGTAACTTCACAGATGATTAAAATAGACGTGAGGCATATGCCAATGAGCTTAGAGTAAGTAATTCAGGCAGTGATGTAGTCATTAATTTGTCAAAGGATGCTCTTGCTCAAGGTAAAAAAAATTCTTGAGAATGTATACTTGCTTCCAAGCATTGAAGATGGGTTTTAGAGAAGGACTGAGACCATTTATTGGCTTGGATGGTACCTTTTTGAAAGGAAAATCAAAAGTTCAGCTATTACTTGTTGTAGCTCTAGATGCCAATAATCAGGCTTATCCAATAGTATGGGCCGTTGTTGATAAAGAAACCAAAAGGACTTGGACCTGGTTCTTGAAATTGCTTCAAATGTCATTGGATCTCAAAGAGGGCGAGAGAATTACCTTTATGTCAGATATGTAGAAGGTATTAATTCTGTCCATATATCTTTATTTCTTTCATTTCAATTTGTTGTTAAGTACTGTATATTTACTTATATTTACTTTCATTTTGTAGTGATTAATTGAGGCAGTCCAGAATGTGCTACCTGATTCACACTATAGATTTTGTGTGAAGCGCATAGAGGTAAATTGGTGCAAAATATGGAGGACAGATGAGTTTAAGAAGTTGCTATGGTGGAGTGCCTGAAGCTCTTATGAGGAAGATTTCAAGGACCAGCTGAAGAGTATTGGTGAACTGAGTAAGGAAGTTGTTGAATCATTGTTAAAGTATCCTCCACAAGCTTGGTGTAGAGCCTATTTTGACACTGTGTGCAAAAACCAAAAAGTGGAGAATAACTTCACTGAATCTGTGAATGCATGGTTGGTTGAATCAAGGCAAAAGCCAATCATTAAAATACTTGAGGATATAAGAATAAAGTTGATGAACCAGTTGAGGGAAAGGGAGGAAGTTGTGAGTTCATGGGCAAATGATTTCAGTCCACATAGTTTGAAGTTATACAATGAATACTTGAAGATAGCTAACACTTCTTGCTATATGGACAACAATGGTGACAATGGCTATGACATCATGGAAGAGACATATAAATACACTGTAAACATGGTGGTGACAAAATGCACATGTAGCGGATGGGATCTTACTGGAATCCCATGCCCACATGCAACTAAATCCCTGCAATACAAAATATTGGAGACTATGAATGAAATCAACTGATGGTACAGCAAAGAAGCATATCTGCTTACCTACAAGTACAAGTTGCAGCTAGTTAGGGGTGAAAAATTCTGGAAGGTAGATCCATCACAAGCAATGGAACCACATGAGTTAGTCAAGATGGTTGGGAGGTCTAAAATCAAGAGAACCAGACAAAACGATGAGGTAATCAGAAGCTAAGGTGAATGGGAAGCTTTAAAAAAAGAGAGAGTAATGACTTGTACCAACTGTGGAGAGCCAAATCATAATGCAAGGGGTTGTGAGAAGGTAACACCTCCAACTTATCTAACTTTTTTTACTTGTTAACAACACTAACATTTACTTTATCTAACTATTTTTATTTGTTAATAATAGCCACCTATGGAAAAAAGGGCAAGGAAAAATGCTAGACATATAGCTGATGAAGATGAAAGTATGGGGCAAAAATCAGAAGAAGAGATACACCTAACAGCACCCCAATCTAGTCAAGCAAGTCAGTCGAGTATTCAAGGCTCAAATTTTGTGTTTCATGCCTACACCATCAGTGAACAGTCAATCAAACAGTTTATTCCCTGACTTTGACCAACCTGAACTTGATCCAGATGTAGTTACAAGGCCAACAATTGTGTCAGAATCTAAAACAAGACTTCTGGAAAGGCAAAAACCACCTCAAACTTCAAGTATAAGGGTAGTTTCATTCATTGGTGATACAAATGGTGTTAGTCTTCCATCATCACTTCCTTTCAGACCACCATGCCTCAAATGGAAGGGAAAAAGTGTTGTAACTGGAAGTCAGGTGGAGACGCAAAGCAAAAATAAAGTAGATAAACTGAAGCCAAGAAGGGGAAGCAACTGAAGTCTATTGTAACAGAACTAAACAGGTTATTTTTTATGTAGTTTGTTGTGTTGTAATTACTGCTATGTGACAGTACATTTCATTATTATATATTTTGTTACGACTTCTTGCTGAATGTTGAGGTTGGATGTCATATTATCACCATGTTTGTGCCAGTTTTAGGGGGTATAATATGACATCCATTTCTCTACAAATCTAGATTTATTTTGTGTAATGAAATTACTAGCTAAATTTGATGTTTCAGTTTTGAATCTGTAATTTTGTAGTTAATCTGCAGTATGTTCACTATGTTGAATATGTTGTTTTGCAGCTAATGTTGAATATTCAGTATGTGCAGTATGTCGAATCTGCAGAGTTTATTTCATGTGCAGTATGTGCAGAGTTTGTTGAATGTGTAATATGTGCAATTTGTGCACTTATCGGATATGCAATTTGTGTAGTTTGTTGAATATGTTATTTGTGTTAATATTGAATTTGTAGTTTGTGCAGTTTGTTCAGTTTGCAGTTTGAGACTTACTATATGAACAACCAACTAATATGTAGCATCTTAAATTTCAAGTTAAAACATCAAGACCAACTTAAAACTTCAACTTAAACATGAAGCAACTTAAACTTCAACTTAAATCTGTAGTAGAACCAACAAGAGCAATTAATATTAGAACTTAAACATCCACTTAAAACATCAATATTATAAGAGTTGAAGTAGTCTAAACAAAAGTGAACTCATCTGATATATGAGCCTACATAATTCTAACAAAATTCCAACAATACCCTAGCAGCTAAAATTCCAACAAAAAGGGTACATAAAATGATAGTGAAAATCTTCATCTTGAGGATTTTCTCTTCTAATTTAGTCACTTGAACATGGTTTCTTGCCTTCACGGCAATCATTTTCTCCTTCAATTTATCCCTTCCAATGTTAACATTGTCCAACGACGACTTTAAAGTACTGATTTTAACATTTGATGCATCCAACTGAGACATTAAATTATTGATTACAACAAGCACTCTATCAGAACTAGGATCATCTTACCATTCCCAATAACGACATGAAGCATCTTATAACATCAAAATTCAATTCAAACAAATCAAAGAGAAACAATTCGTTAAACTATAAAAAAATTCAAACACGTCAAAATTTAATAATAATCACTTACTTCTGGTTTTGGACACTTGTAGAATCTCCGTCCACGGTTAAAAAGAGTAGTCTAAGTGAAGTGGTTAGCAAATTCCCCACAGTGACACTTCCTTTTGGATGAAGAACTATTTTCTGGCATGTCAAACCACCTTTTTGACAATACTTATAATGTAGTTTGAATCAAACAACTGATAATGAAAGAAATTGGAGTAGCCCTCTACTAAGAGTAAGCTTTCTTGAAGAATCCTACTTGATCTCGTGGTTGAAGGAAGGGAATGAGAGATCGATGTGTTTTGGGGTATTTTTTAATTGATAGATCGAGTGGGTCAGATAAAATGAGCCGGATTAGTGGGTTAATTAAAAAATAATGGGTGGTTTAATTCGTCCAATAAAAGATTGACAAGTGGATATTTTAATTTTAATTTTAGGAGTAGACGCCTAGACGGTGGAGGAACATTTTAATTTCTGGGCACAAATGGTAAGGACTTTTTTAATTAACTAGTATAACGGATGACACATATGACTTATTTTAGATAGTAGAAGGACATATATGGTCCTTTTCCATTATTTTTATAGTGAAAATTATGTTCGAGTTAAAAATATAAAATTTTACAAATAAAATTCTTGAAAATGATAGTTGTTGATCCTATTTAGCTAATTACTCAAGAAGGAAGAAGTTACCCATAAAAGTTCTCAATTACTATATTTAACTAAATATTTTTCCGGTTTTACAATTTTGTTATTTCAGTTTCTCAAGTTATCATGCTTTATTTTTAGGTGCAACAAGAACATAACCTTTGGAGATTTAAGAGTTAATTAAAAAAATTAGAAAGTTATATATTCCCACGTTCATTATGGAAGACACAAGTTAACTGAAATAAGAGATCTATTCAAACGGTTCTTTTTTTAACCAAAAAAAATGTTGTAGAAATTATTCCCAAAAATATTTTAAAAAATCACTATCACAAAATAGCTTCCATTAGTCTACTCTTTCTTTCTTTTTCTTTTTTTCCTGGAGATTTTTCTTTCTCCATCCATAACCATGTATCTAGATTCTACATCTGAATGCATCAAATGTTATCTTTTATTTTTACCAAGTTTTATGGACAATCAAATGTTGTATTTTATTAGCTCATGGTTGTCATTGCTCAATCGCGTGCTTTTCCATTAAATGACTCCATAGGGACCTTAGCGTACGATCTGGGTTGTTTTCTCTCAACTTTGGATCTTAGAACCCAAAAAATATGTTTGTACAAACGATCTAGACCTATATCCAGAGTTTTCTATGGGTTGGTAAGGCAAAATGAGGCCACCCAATTGTCCATAGTCGTGCATTTGTCCTTCATGTCAGCTAGTATAATATGAAAAGTATATATTTATTCTTCTTCTTAAACTTGATGTACTCAACTCCTGCTATCCGCGGGTTCCAGGAAAGTGTCTGACTACAAAATCTATTATACACAACCTTACTTTGCATTGCTGCAAGAGTTTGTTTTCACGATTCTTCTAATAATCACTTATAGCTTCTTATAAATAAATTTATATGTTCCTTCTACTAATCATTTATAGCTTCTTACACATTAAACCAAAATAAATATAAAATTATATAGATCGGCTCAGGGAAGTAAAACATAATAAAATTTATTGTATATATTTTGCCCTTATAATGAAAAACAAAAATAAAGAAATAAAATAGAAGAATACTACATTATTTATTTATTTTAAGCTAAATAGTAAATAGAATAGAAAAGGATATGGAGGCTTTTTGTTCAAGTAACTCGATATAGGTGTACAAAATTTTCATGCACAACCAAACAAAAAAAAGAGCTATAGACCTTTTTCTAGACTTTAAATATATTACGGAAAAACTTTCATGTTTTACGTTATACTTTTAAAAAGGAGTTGATGAAATATATATAATATAAAATATAAGTCTGTAATATTATGAATATTAAGAAGATGAAGAATATTTTCTGTTAGTAATCTGTATTGTTGTAAAATAAACTAAAAACACTAAACTTTCTGAAAAAAATACAGAAACAGAAAGTTAGTAGAATAAGAACGTCAAAATGAATTTTGAAAATAGTGTAGGAAAAAGCCCACTGAATACATAGTGTGTCCTTAAGGGAATTATTCCCCTCAAGTACCCGAGGTTTTGGAATATATCCTCCCAGGATAGAACGATTTAACTCACCGGAGTGTTGGTACCAAAAACGCTGGTGAACAACGAACCACTCGAAGGCTGTAAAACACACTGGAATATTTTGTGCAGAAGAAGAAGATCAGAAAAGTTAGTAAGTAAAAATTATGGGATTCAAGGTATATTTATAGCCAATTTCGTACTGTTTCTAAAAAGGTTTTGCAACCTTTCAGAACAACCATATTCGCAAGTCATTCCGGATTTGAATTTGTTCCATTAATTAATTAAATTATTTTGTCCAAAAAGATTAATCAATCAATCTTTGACCGAAGCCGAAGCCGAGCGAGCGACGACGACAGCGCGAGGCTTGCCTTCTTCTCAACTCTTTAAGAGCTAGAAGAAGAGCTTCTCTATATATACACATAGTTTTTCTTTCCTTCTTCCAATGAGGGACAAAGTGCACTAATTCAAAATTTCACTTCCCTCTATTTCTTTTCCCATCATTTTCCATTCACTCTCTTTAAGCTACACCAAACTTAAAATTAAGCTAGACTAAGTTTAACGACCAACAGCTTCTCCCAAAAGTAAAATAAAACGTAAGAAATTAACCAAAAAGCGAACGATATTGACATTAAGGGCATTAATGCTTTTAATATAGTACAAATAGAAGTTTTAGTAAATCTTCCATGTATGGGCTTGATTTATACATTTGAGGAAACTATACAATATAGCCACTCCCGAAACTAATAGCTCATAAAATATATTTTTTGTATATTAATTGTTAATATACCAAAAATAATATATTATATTTTTTATATATCGACTAACGGATGCAATTATTTTTTGCCGACCGGTCAAATATTTAACTTAAAACACTTCACCAAGGAAATGCCAATTGCTTAGATGGCAACTCTTGTTTTGCTGGTTAGAAAGATATCAAGGCGGATAGAGACCATTTGTGGTTCAGCCGTAGGCCGAATCTATTAAAGGCAACTTTTGAATCTTCCTTTAGATTTTAGGTACAGGTTAGCTAAATTGTTACATTTAAAATTTGAAAAAAGTAATTATTATTAGTCCAGATCCTACTTTGTAAGATTACATTAGCCATGTTTATTAAGTAGTTATCGCAAATGCTCCTTCATGGTGTACTAAAATAGGATTTAAGTTATACTCAATGATTATAAGACAAAATTACACTATCAATGTGTCTTAACATATTATAGCAAGTTAGTTTCTATTTTTATTAATTTACCAATTAATGCTTATAAAGTAAATTTTCCTTTAATTTCCTTATAAATTTACCTTCAACTCATCATAAAGAATAACTCTCTTTCAGCTGACAGATCTATTTTCACTCACAAATTTTTATTTAAGTGAAATTCACTTCCAAAAATAACTTCATATTCACAAACTTCTTTTTTAGGTTTACCACTTATCCGTAAAACTTAAATCAAATACTATTGTCCAACCAAGACGTTTATCTATTGTAACGTAACTAATAACATGCAGTTCGATGACATGACAGTTGAGACCAATATATCATCCAAAATTTAAAATATATATTCTCCTGTCTTGATAGAACTTAACTCAATCTTGCTCAATCAATACAAGTTGACTTGCAAAATAAATAAAGTAGTAATATTATTCCTTCCGTTTTAATTTATGTGACTGTGTACGGTTAGAACAGACCCGCCCTTCTTGTAACTAAGGGTTGAATCATGATAGGCCACAGTTGGGCCTCGTATTGTATCGAGCCTCAATATGGAGTCGTGTTGTTGAGCCCTTAACTCGAGGACAGTCCATGAGGATGTTTAGCCAAGATCGAGACCAAGTGGAACCGAGATCGAGTAAGATCGAGGGGTGTTTACATGGTCCAATAATGGTAACCCAAAATATCTGAGATTGAGCGAGGATCACGGTGGGAATCTCAGCACGTATCAAGTCAAGGCCGGTTAATCAGCCAGTCATGAGATTTTCTTACTTTATTTAGAATTATACCATAAATAGAACTCGTCTACTATATAAAAGGGATTCTGATCATTACATTCACGCATAAGCAATATATTACGTTTTCTCTCTTAAGCATTCAATATTCTGTTGCTCAATTCATACTTTCAATAGCACACTCATTTGGTTCGAGGGCAACCTAGCTCAAGCGCCAAAGCTGTGTATCACATTAGTTTGCATTATCTTTGTTTACAGTCAATTTCTAATATCAATCTACATATTTCTCAGTTTGTGCCAAGTGAAATCACATATCCTTAAAATCACTTATAAATTTAATTATTATCCAATTTTAAGGGTAAACAGTTTGGCGCCCACCGCGGGGCTAAGGATAATAGTGATTTCCTGGTGCTAATTTTCGTAACACACACTGCTTTACACTTGTTCTTGTAAGCGTTTTTTATTCCCGGACAGCATGTCGAACTGCCAAGCAGTACCCACACACATCAACGATAGCCTTGGTTTTCATGGAGAAAATGATAACATAGTCGCCCCGGGGAACGAAGTGCCTCCAATTGACCTCGGTGGAGTACCAGTTGCAGACCCCATCGACGTCAGCTCCCATATTGCCATTAATACAAATCTGGCCGTCGACCCCGAAAACAACATCCGCAGAGATGTTCGATCAGCCGGTCATAATGCATAGGGAGGCGAATAAGGCGGAATCAGCCTTCGAATAATATTTGAAATGTTGCAAGCTCAACAAGTTCTAATAGCACAACTCCAAAATCAGAACCATGCAGCAAGCAGAGTCGAGCCCGAGCCGTCGCAGGAAGCTGTTCATAGGGCCGAACCGGTGTGTGGAAGATCAAACGAAAATGAATCAGGGACCGACCCCGCTATCATGAAGATGCTCGAGGAGATAACAAATCGAATTGAACCAGGGGAGAAGAATATTGAAGCAAATGACAAGAAAGTAGAAACATATAACTCCAGAGTTGATCAAATTCTGGAGGCACCACCAATCTTTAAGGGTTTGGATTCAAAGAAGTTCGTGCAAAAGCCTTTCCCTCGCGCGCGGCTCCTAAACCTATTCCAAAGAAATTCCTCATGCCAGAAATTCACAAGTATAATAGAACTACCGACCCCAACGAGCATGTCACTTCTTACACATGCACAATTAATGGGAACGATCTAGAGGACGATGAGATCGAGTCTGTATTGCTGAAAAAAATCGTGGAGACTTTATCAAATGGAGAAATGATATGGTACCATAATTTTCCCCCCAACTAAATTGATTTTTTTTCCATGCTCGCAGATTCCTTCGTTAAAGCGCACGTCGGAGCCATAAAGTTCGACACTAAGAAGTCAGACCTCTTCAAAGTGAAGCAGAAAGACAACAAGATGCTCAAAGAGTTCGTATCTCGGTTCCAAATGGAACACATGGATCTACTGCTGATTGCCGATGATTGGGTTGTTCAGGCCTTCACACAGGGGTTAAACATACGAAGCTCGGTGGCCTCACAATAGTTAAATCAGAACTTGATCGAATACCCAGCTATCACCTGGACTGATGTGCATAATCAGTATCGGTCAAACATTAGGGTCGAAGATGACCAGTTGGGAACTCCTCTAGGTTTGTTTATCCTATCAGACCCGTTGACAGAGTTAAAAGGGATATTGACCGGGAACCACGGTCAAACAGATATCGATACCAGTCATACGGTGGAGATCAAATAAACAAGGGGCCTAGGTGCAACCCCGTTCGAAGTGATAGAAGAAATGATTGAGGTCAGAGCTCTCGAGGGCTCATGAGTAAGAGTGGCTTCGACAGGAATGTTGAACCCAAAGAAGCACCTCGGCTATCAGAATACAACTTCAATGTTGATGTGTCAGCTATCGTATTAGCCATCGGGCGCATCAAAGACAACAGGTGGCCTCGACCTCTGCAGACTGATCCGGCCTAGAGGAATCCTAATCAAATGTGCAGGTATCACGGCACCCATGGTCATAGAACGAAATATTGCAAACAAGTGAGGGAGGAGGTAGCCCGTTTGTTCAACGAGGGGCATCTTCGAGAATTCTTTAGCGATCGGCTAAGAACCACTTCAAGAACAGAGATTCAAACAGACAGAATGAGCAATAGGAGCCGCAACACGTGATCCACATGATTGTTGGAGCGGTAAATATTCCTCAGGGGCCCGTATTTAATCGCATCAATGTGTCGATCACAAGGGAAAAGCGAACTCAGAATTATGTACCGGAAGGGACCTTGTCTTTCAACGACGAGGATGAAGAGGGGATCCTACAACCCCACAATGACGCACTGGTAATATCTATTCTCATGAATAAAACTCAAGTCAAACGTGTTTTGATTGATCCAGGTAGCTCGGCCAACATTATTCGATCGAGGGTCGTAGAACAGTTCGGCCTACATGATCAAGTTGTGCCCGCTGCCCGAGTACTTAACGACTTCAACATAGCATGCGAAACCACCAAAGGAGAAATAACTTTTCTAGTGAACGTGGTCGGGACCATCCAAGAAACAAAGTTCAATGTAATCGAGGGTGGCATGAGATACAACACCCTGTTCAGAAGGCCATGGATCCATAACATGAGGGCAGTACCCTCGGCCCTTCACCAGGTTTTGAAGTTCCCAACACCCGTGGGAGTCAAAATGATTTACGGGGAGAAGCACACTGCCAAGGAAATTTTTGCAGTCGATGAAGTGATACCCATATCGACACTCTCATCAACAAAAGGATCGTATTCAAAGGGAAACATGAAGCCAAATAGCAACCACAAACACCGATCTCAACTTAATTGGAGGGACAAGGGATTGAATAGGATGATGACTATTGGACCCCTCGATACTTCATAATTCCCGATGACCTCGACGCCACCAAGTCAACGGTCGAAGAGGTTGAACAAGTCATATTGATCGAACATCTGCCCGAACGAAAGGTATACCTGGGCACAAGGCTAACCCCTGAGCTTAGGAAAAAACTTATTCAATTTATTTTAGCTAACATGGATTGCTTTGCTTGGTCCCATCTCAACATGACAGAGAACCCAGCTGAAATCACTACCCATAAACTAAACTTGGACCCGAGGTCTCATCTGGTAAAGCATAAAAGAAGGTCACAATCCGAGGTTAAGCATGCTTTCATGAAGGACGAGGTAACCAAACTTCTCAAAATAGGATCCATTGGGGAAGTAAAATATCCTGAATGGCTAGAAAACATAATGGTAGTTGTCACACCCCTCTTTTTCTCACGAAATCGGGTTTCGACATTTCTGGGACAACTCCTTATTTTTGGGATCGGTAAGGGATTGGAAGAGTCTCCACCTAACGGATTAAGGTGCATTAGGGAACCTAGATAAATTAACTCATAAACTAGTTTGCATCACCAGAGATCGGGTAAGGGCTCAAATTACCTCGAGGGAAAGGTGTTAGGCACCCCTCGAGGTCCACAACGGTGGGTCCCGACCGAACTTAAATTAAGTGAATTAGTATAAAAAGGGAGGAAAACAATTTGGACAATACAAGTTACTTTAAACAGGATTAAATGGGGTCCTAGGTTTTTTAGCATATAGGATCATTCCATGCAATACTTTGTAACTTCCCCAAGTTGGGGTGTTACTCATAACATTAGCGCACGGGATATCATTTCCTTACTACCCAATTACTATCTTTCAGTTGTTACCTAAGTGTTCTAATAGCTTCTAGCTCGTTCCTTATGCGTGCACTGCCCGTCCCTTACCAATGGCCCTGGAGGTGTTAGGACCTCTATTTAGGATGGTTCTAGACCAATATATGCTACTTAAAAATGAGAAATCTAGGAGACAAAATAAAGACAAATAGGACTTTCAAATAAACAAATAAGGGCTCACGTTGACCTCCACACGTAAACAACAAAAGCACGCAATTGAAACAGCAAACTTCGTTAATTTTAGGATCCTATAGGCAGGATATCTATATGAGCAGAAACAGAATATAAAGACAGTTTTATTAAGGCGAGCATTGTGACCTATTTGTTTGCCTACTGATTTTATTCAGCGAGAATCTGGGCATTCCAAGCAGGTAATATGTCACAATTTTAAGCCCAAAATTATTAATGAGTCCTTCATATTGCCTAAGTGATGGCCAGAATTGGTTGAATTCATAATTGATTAACAGAATCATATAGGCATGATTTCTACGAGTTTACAAACTACAGACCTATAAACATGGTTTCTAAGTGTAATATTGATTTTAACTCATAAAGATAGGTTTTTATTCCTTTTAAATCCTATAAGCATGCTCTCTAATTGCTGAATTGATTTAAACCCGTATAGGCATGATTTCTAATTGTTGATACGATTTATACCCCTGTAAGCATGATATCTATTAGTTTAAAAACTGATTTCACCCTATAGACATAATATTTATTAGTTTAAATCCTATAGGCGTGATTTCTAGGTTCGAAACTGATTTTTTATTCCTATAGGCATGGTATTTATTAACCGTACGTGGGCAGAAATTAAGCAGATTGCCACGAAAAGATTATTATTTCAAACAAACAGGATCCTATAGACATGGTCACTAATGCACGTTTTGTAGAAAATATGTGTAGATCCTATGAACAGGATTTCTAATGCAGAATTAAACGAAAAGTCCTATAAGCAGAATCTCTAGTATGCAAATGTGAAAACACAAAATCAAAATAATCAGGAAAATCATGTAGGCAGGATCTCTAAACATAGTCTAGTACTCATGTAATTCATTCAGCACAATTAAATCCTATATGCAGAATTTCTACCCAGTATTTTTGACAAAGATATAAGAACCCCCCCAGCTTTTACTAACTAACCCCAAATATGTTATTACAGAGATTATTACAGCCCAGAGTATTGAATGAATTACATAATAGTAACAATTATACTATATGGAGCCTTCATAGACCCAATCTAAACCCGAAAACCAGGCCTGCAAACATAGCATCTTGGGAGCATAGTAGTGATCCATCCATGGTACATTAAAATCAGGTTTCCAGTGTGTCATAGTTCCCAAGGGCCTCAGGGACCCCAGGCAATGCTCACACCAGAGCCACATTCGGAAATATAACTCATAAAAGGTTGGAAGACCAGCAACAATGTGTCAGAGTTCAAAGGAGTCTTAAAGACCCTAGACAGTGCTCACACTGGGGGTGGTGAGAACCTAAATGACTAAGAGTAGGAGTTTGAAAACCAGTGCGTAAAGGATAAGGGGGCAGGTTTAAAAATAGTTAAATTTTCAGACGAAGGGAAGTTCAGAACACAGAGTTGCAGTCTGACTGCACCAAGAAGCAAACAAAGTTCATGTTCAGCACATGGTCAAATAGGATGATACCTAATACTCATGCTAGTATTTAAAATAATGATGGCTTAAACACAGAGACAGAAACAGACAGGACCTATGAATTAAACCACAAACATATTTTGGTTACATGCTTACAGTATCTGGCAGAGTTTAGAACAAGAAACAGACTGAACAATTAAAACTAACTTAGTAAAGGGTTCACATTATTTTGAAGTAATCATATAAAGACAGAATTATGCTGAGGATTGGAACAGACTAGTCGAATAAAGCATAGAGAACAGAATAGCAAGAGTTAGGGCATATCAGTTGAGAATAAAGCAAGTAAGAATGCAATAGCAGTTAAGTTCTAGAGAATTTGGCCTTGACTTTCAGCCGGCCAAATAATAGTCACTTAGTACAGAAATCAGAACAAGAGAACAAAGAGAGCTTAAGTTTTTAGTGACTAAAAAAAATAAGAGTTCGAGTCTGTCTAAGGGGAGAGGGAGAAGGGGTTTAAATAGTACTCAATGAGGCAGACAAATAAGGTAATAAGTCAATCATAGACAAATAAGGATTGGAATCAATTAACATAATTAGTTTAAAGTCGGTTTCAATCAATAGCATAAAATCAGGCTAGTATTACTTAGGTTAAGGAAAATAGAATAAACTAACAACCAAATGCCGGACCAAATAAGGCCTGAACAGGTAAATTAAATAAAAAATAAGGAAATATCAGTACTATACAAAAATGAAAGACTGATTTTAAAACCCTAATTTTGGGGTAAGTAAAATTAGTCAGCAATTAACGGCCATGGTTAAGGACAGATAGACAGAAACATTAAAAGGAAAATAATCAAATAGTCGAAAACCCTTGAAATTAGGTAGAAATACAAAGACATATAGACGGAAATAATTAAGGTTTCAACATAAATTTTAGGGTAAATGAAATCAGACAGAAGTAATAAAGGAAATACATAGAGATTGAAACATTAAAGGTTGAAATAGGTTTGGCGAAAATCTGTTAAAATCGAAAACTCTAATTTTTAGGGTAATTAAAATTAGTCAAGAATATCAAAAGAAAAACTATAATAAAGATGCATAGAGACGTATAAACAACATCATTAAAGATTGAACCAGATTTGGTTCGATTTTTTAAGAATTAAAACCCTAATTTTTAGGGCAAAAAATTAGTCAGAAAAACCATAATAGAGATGCACGACAACATTAAAGGAAAATATTTAACAAAAAATAGAATATTATAACAAATCTAAAAAGATCTGAAGCCTAGCTTTAGAGTAAGTGAAGAATCGAACAAAAATCTCAGAGACTCATACCATAAAGGGACGATAATGAACATAGACAGAAAGAAGTGAAGGTTCGAACCAGATTTAGCTCAAAGCAAGAGAGATTTGTTTGCCATGTTAGGAAAGTGATTATGTAATACCATAATCGATTAACCAGTAATAGGATATGGCTAATAAGGTAAGGGAATCGTTAATGGATTCCATCTCTAAGTTAGAATCGAAGGGAAAATGGGGGTTACGACGCTAAGGTTTCAGAAGGTGAGAGGTGAGTTGAGAGGAGATGAGAGGAGGGGGTTTAGTGACATCGGGTAGACGGGAAAAATAAATTAGGGTTAGGGTGTGTACGTATAATTAGAAGGGTTAGGGATATTGGGAGCCGTTGATCTCGAGAGATCAACGGTTGGGATTAGATCTTAGGCCGGGCGGGTTAATTTGGACAGGTATGGGTCTAGGTTGGATGGGTATGGGTATTTGGGTACTGGGCTGGTGTATTGGGCTTGGGTTAGGTCCGAAATTGAAAAAGAAAAGAGGCTAGGTTTTAAATACCCAATTAAATCAGTAAAATAATTTATAAAAATAATTAATAAATGATAAAAATGCTATTTGAAAATGATTTAAAATAATTAATTAATATAATGAAATTATAAAAATTCATTTTTCGTGTAAATAAAGTAATTATGCATACATGGGATGTTATTGCAATTATAACCTAAAGATGAAAATATAATTATGCATAAAATGATTAAAGCTTAATATAGATATAAATGATAAAAATTAAGTAATAAAAATTATTATAAAATTATTTGTGATGCAATTAGTAATTATTTAGATAATAAAATGTTAGAATAATTAATTAAAAATCCTTTAAAATTACAGAAAATTATGAAAAATACTAGTTGATGCTCATGCACTATTTTGAATGTATATATGTATTTTTGAAATATATATGAAAAAAATTGGGTATCAACAGTAGTCCCTAAGAAGGAAAATAAACTTAGAATGTGTGTAGATTATAAAGACTTGAATAAAGCACACCATAAAGATTCTTTTCCTTTGCCTAACATCGACCATATGATCGATTCCGCGACCGACCACGAGATTCTCAGTTTTCTCGACGCCTACTTTGGGTACAACCAAATACTAATGAACCCGGACGACTGATAAGTTGGTGTTTTACCAACTTATCTCGTCTTTAATCTTGGATTTTTGCTATGTTTGGTTGATAAAATTATGTGTTTAATGTTGTTTACTTCTATTTTATAGATTCTATGTGATTTAGAAGTAATCATGAAGAAACCAAGTGAAAACGAGTCAAAAACAAGTTGAAAAGAGGAAAATATGGGAAAAGGCCTCAGGTGTCGCAACTGCGACATCAACTTGGCAAATACAAAGTCAAACATTCCAGTCAATGTTCACAAATGAGAAAGGAAGGTCGCAAATGCGAAGTGAAACCAGACAATCAACCTTCACAAATGCGAAGACCTCCATCGCAAATGCGAAGCCAAGTGCACAGTGCCAAGTTCGCAATTGCGAACATAAAGATCGCAATGCGAAAGTCAACCTTTAATCCTAGTTCGCAAATGCGAACATAGCTTCGCAAATGCGAAGATCGCGCTTCAGTTCTGGGTACTTCTGTAATTTTACATTTTTTGGCTCAAACTATTTAATACACGACCTAGCTCATTTGTAAAATATCTTTGGCTTATTTTTCAGTCCTTATACTAGAGAAGACAAGTTTTATAAGCTAGGGTTCTTGCACACACACTTGGGTCTTGAAGATTTGAAGCTTTTGGTTGAAAATTTCTTACTCATTTATGCTCACTTCTTCATTTTCTTGCTTTGTATTGAATATTTAAGTGTCTAGTATCTTTTTTATGGGAATATTCATATTTAAAGTGTAGATTAAATATCTTGTTGTGCTTGTGTATTGAACGATTTTTAGTTATATTGAAGTGAGTTATTGTTTATTTAATTATTCTTGTTCTTTAATGTTTCCAAAGGAATTATCTAACCCTAGGACTTTCCCTTAACTACGATTTAATTTGGGAAAGATAACGTGGGGTTGGGAAATTTTAATTAACAAGAACTTGATGCTTTAACCCTTATTTTATAGATTCTACCTAGGTATAGAATTGAACTACTTATAGCCATACTCGGGTGTGCTTAATCTCTTAATTGTTTTAGGGATAATTCAGTTAGGAAGTCTTGTTAGTCTTCAGAAGAAGCTGATAGAGAATTGTTACCCATGTCTAATTAATATAAACTCGCTCATATTTGTAAAATCATGAAATATATTGGATCGTTACTTGAGTGTAATTCCCGATGCATCCATGATTGTAACCAATGATCATTTTATTTACTTTCTAGTTTAGTTTACATTCTTGCAATTAGATATAAATATTTTCTCAAAACATTTCTAAGTGTTTGTCTTAGTCGCCTAATCACCTACATATTGTTCTTTGTGGGATTCGACCCCGACTCGTAGTTGAGTAAATTATATTGCATGCGACCGTGTCCATTTATCTTTTAGTAGTGTATTTGGACATCATCAACGACCAGGAAAAAACCTCGTTTATCACTAAGTACGACACCTACTGTTATAATGTAATGTCGTTCGAACTAAAAAAATGATGGTGCAACTTATCAACGCCTAGTAAACCAAATGTTCGAAGAACAAATAAGAGAATCAATGAAATTTTATATTGATGACATGTTAGTTAAGTCCCTGCGAGCAGAGGACCATTTGAAACATTTGCAGAAAACTTTCGATATACTGAAGAAGTACAATATGAAGCTCAACCAGAAAAGTGTGCATTCGCGGTCGACTCAGGCAAGTTTCTTGGCTTCATGGTATCCAATCGGGAGATCGAAATCAACCCCGATAAAATCAAAGATATCGAGGATATCACGATAGTAGATAATGTAAAGGCTTTGCAGAGGCTAACGGGGCGCATAACCGTCGTAAGGCGATTCATTTCGAGATCCTCATATAATAGCCACTGATTCTTCTCGCTACTAAAGAAGAAGAAGAATTTTACATGGACTTTAGAATGCCAATAGGACTTGGAGGAACTAAAACGTTACTTATCGAGCTCGCCGCTGCTTCACACTCCAAAAGCGGACAAGCAACTTTACTTATATTTGGCAGTCTCGGAGATAGCGGTAAATGGAGTCTTGGTCCGAGAAAAACAAGGTACGCAATTCCCTGTCTATTATATTAGTCAGACCTCAGGTGAGGCCGAGACCAGATATCCATACTTAGAAAGCGCCTCTAGGAAACTAAAACCATATTTTCAATGTCATCCAATATGTGTTGTAACAACTTATCCCTTCGAAATATTTTGCACAAACCTGAGCTTTCGGGTTGATTGGACAAATGGGCCCTAGAAATCAGCGGGTACGTTGTTGAATATCGACCTTGAACCGCCATCTAGTCTCAAATCTTGGCATACTTCGTGGCTGACTTCATGTCGGCCCTCGTACCCGAAGTTGAAAGAGAACTATTATTAAAATCAGGTTCATCCTCGGGAGTCTGGATCCTCTTTACGGACGGTGCTTAGAACGCGAAGAGGTCCGGGCTAGGCATCATACTAAAACCACCCATAGGTAATGTAGTTAGACAATCTAACATGACTACAAAATTGACTAACAATAAGGTCGACCATGAGGCCATGATTGCAGTTCTCGAATTGGCCAAAATCTTTGGAGCAGAGATCATCGATGCCATGTGTGATTCCCTCCTCGTGGTAAACCAAAAATTAACAGAACCTTTGAAGTCCGAGAAGACCGACTGTAGAGATACTTATATAAACTACAAGTGACTATACATCGATTCAAATAATGGACCTTGCATCATCTACCTTGAGAACAGAACAACGAGGCTGATGCACTCGCAAACTTAGGTCATTAGTCGAAGACGACGAACTCAACTCGGGGACTGTCGTACAACTCATGAGATCGGTGATCAAAGAAGGTCACGCCGAGATAAACTCCACAAGTTTGACCTGGGATTGGAGAAACAGGTACATAAAGTATTTGAAGAACGGAAAAATTCCATCAGATCCAAAAGAGTCAGAGCTCTACACACAAAGGCAACACGGTTCACCTTGTCCGAAGACGAACACTGTTTAGAAAGGTGTTTGATGGTCCCTTAGAAATATGTATGGGATTGGGAGATATCGAACATCCTAAGAGAAGTTCACGAGGGCACTTGTGGAAATTATTCTAGTGCCGAATCATTGGTCCACAAAGTAATTAGAGCCGGGTATTATTAGATCGATATGGAGAAAGATGCAAAGGAGTTAGTTCAAAAATGCGACAAATGTCAAAGGCATGCACCATTGATTCATCTACCCGTAGAACTACTCCATTCAGTATTATCCCTATGGCCGTTCATGAAATGAGGGATGGAAATTGTCGGCCCTCTTCTATCGACCCCTAGTAAATATCAGTTATGTCGATTCAGGATGCTCTCCGAGATTGTGCATGATAATGGAAAGCAGTTCATCGGCAGTAAGGTGACTACATTTATTGAAGATCACAAGATCAAAAGGATCCTATCAACGCCTTATCACCCCAGCGAGAACGGACAAGCCGAATCGACCAATAAAACCATCATCCAAAATCTTAAGAAGAGATTGACCGACGACAAAGGGAAATTAATTAAAATACTAACCGAGGTTCTATGGGCATATCGCATAACACCGAAATCCAGCACTGGAGCAACACTATTCTCGTTAGTTTATGGCGCCAAATCTCTAATCCTGGCCGAGGTCGGAGAGCCTAGAAGCAAGTTCTGATATGCAATAGAAGAGTCAAAAAACGAGGCTATGAATACGATCCTGGAAATGTTGGATGAAAGATGCGAAACCGCCCTCATCCGATCGGCCACCCAAAAATAATGGATCGAAAGGTACTACAATCGAAGAGCCAATCTTCAACATTTTAACATCAGGGACTTGGTGCTAAGAAAAGTCACCCTCAACACCCGAAATCCAAATAAAGGAAAACTGGGTCCGAACTGGGAAGGACCATACCTAATTCTTGAAGTCACCGAAAAGGGATCCTACAAGCTTGGCACGATGAACGACGAACAATTATCGATAAATAAGAACATATCACACCTAAAACGATACTACTACTAAGGTACGCCCCCTTCCATTTTCATTTTCATTTTAGACTAACTCTCGCAGGTAGTCAACCAGGAATAACAATGGAATTTTTTGATACAAAGTCTTTAGGTCTGAAATCACGTGTTGCACTATTTTTTCCTTAGACAGGTTTTGTCCCAAACGGGTTTTTCAGTGAGGTTTTTAATGAGGCAACCATTGATCGTGCTAACTTAGAACAATTCAACAGTATCTGAGGCTTCTTTGAAATCAACCTCGAATACTGGGGGGCATTTCCCTCGAATGTCAACTTTGTTGCGATGAAATTACTTCATAACATCGAGGTCACGATAGGTGAAATTTGTAAGGGCCAAACGGTCAAACAAACCGTGCCCGCATAGGTTGCTCGAGCCCTGACACAGATAATGTACAATCATTTTTCGCAAAAATAAAGAGAAGTATTTTTCCTTACCAATATCTCATGCCTTAGAAAAGTTTTTCTACTTTACAATTCCACACTTTCGATCTATTATGGAAACGGGCTTAAGGGCTGATCATAAACCAGAGTTCGGATAATCAACCCCACACTCGGGTACTATCATCCGAAAAGTAAATTCGAACAAGATCGAATTATTGAAACATAGAGGTCATAAGACTTTTTAGGCAACCCTCAAATTTTAAAGGCCAAGACCACCACACTCGGGGACTATTACTTCGGGCACGGTCGAAGTAAAAGGGAAAATAAGCTCGACAGGCAGATCCCACACTAAGAGGCTACGACCGAATTAACGATGTTCAGAGACGTCCGAATTTCGTAACGAAATAAGCCTTCGAATTCTTTCATAACTGGTTTTAAAAGCTGCCCTCAACAAAGTCATAAAAGACTGCGATAATATCGAGCATAAAATATTCTAATGAATGCAAAGGTTGTTCAAACTCTCGAATTATTCCTCGTTATTTTATGCTAAGGCATTCCGAGTTTGTAAACACAAATGATAAAAACTTTTTCAAGCCGAAAAGGGGAGAAAGCCTTACTTATATAAACAATATTTTTACAAAGGCCAGATCGGCCTAATACAAAAAATACCAAGGCGTAAGGGATGCTTTTACTTCGGGTTCGAGAGATCATTCTTGCTCAACTGAAAAACCTAAGGGTTACCTTTCTCCCAATTCGAGCAAGCCCTCGCTCAATCATAAAGCCTAAAGGCTATATTAATTCGGTTTTAAGCAAATGGAGTACAACTTCATTATTTTACGAGACATTTCGACTTTTGAAAAAGGGAAGAAATGTTTATATAACTTCAAAATTTATTTACAAAGGCAACACGACCCGATAAAAGTTCTTTATAACGGCCCGAAACGTCCCTACAAAAAAATTACAAAAGAGAAGAATAAAAAATACTAAGTCCTAAGAGGCTTGGTCTCCATCGGAAGCAGTATCCCTGTCCTCGAGATCTTATTCTTTAAACTTATCGGATTCATCTTCGAGGAAGGCCATCTTCCGAGCCCGATTTTCTTATGCTCGGGCATTGTCAATCTCAGCTGCAATGTTGAAATCTTGGGCTTGAGCATCCTCGAGGGCCTCCCTCTGAGCTTGCCACTTCACATGATCGATCATGCTTCTGGCTTTGGTCTGGTTGACCTCAACGTCAATTTTGAGCCGGGCCACCTTTTCATCGGCCTTGATGCCGGCCTTGGCCACCTCATATTTGGCCTCATCGAGTTTGCTGGCGACTGAATCCAGCTGAGATTGGAGCTCTTTGATTTTCTCGATATGTACCGAGTTTTTATCTTTATCAGCTCGAACCTGAGCCTGGACAATCTCTTTCAGCGCAGCCAGGACACCAAAGATTCCTTTGAAAACCTCAGCCTCAGACCGTACATCATTCACTTGCTTGCTGAGCCGGTCGATCTGCTCGAGCCTCTCTCGGATCTGCAGAATGGGATCATTAGTTTTTATCCCTAACTCGACATCATTATCATGGAGCATTCAGAATACCTGTTCGGCCGTGTCGGTATGCTCCTCCCGAGCTGCAATCAAGTCGGCCTGGAGTCTTTCACTAAAGAGCCTATTAATATCGCTCTTCTCAGTAAGGCTCCGAACTTCGGCCTTGTGCTCATCTCGTACTCCGACGAAGGATTCTTGGTGCAGTACCAAAGCCTACAAGTAAAGAAAAAAGTGTTAAAAGAGATCTACATACAAAGAAAATAAGGGATAAAAGTCTTGAAGGTTACCCGATTTAGTGCGAGTTGAGCCTCGTTGAACAAGCATGCGGCCCCTACAACATTCATCACCGCCTGGTCCTCAGGGGGGAGGGGATTCGGGCATATTAAGGGACAGTTAGCACTAGATGCCATTTGCGGTTAGCACTCGGAGCCGGGAATCGGTCTACCAGCTTCAAGCTTGATGGAGATCCAGTTGCCCCCGGCAATGGTACCTTCTTCGGCACCGATAAGTCACCAAAATCGAGGATCTCTTCAGAAGTAGCCGCTTCGAGACCATCAAAGAACCCGTGAAGATCGACCCGTTGGCCTTCCAGCATGTTGTCCTCTCGAATCATGGCATATGAGATTTGGGGGGAGTCGGAAATATCGACCACCCCGGGACCTCTTCTACTGTTCGGGGAGCCTTGCCTCGAGATTCTTCCTCCGCCGTCTTTGCCGAGGACGGAGTGACTTCTGGCTCAAGGACCTCGGTCGAGGCTCCTTTGTCGATTGCCTCCGGTCCAGAGGACTTCTGTACCGAGACTGTAGCCCGGGGACGAGCCACCAGCCCGATTTCTTCTTGTTGTTCGTCTTTTTTGGACTCGTCCATTAGCCGGCGGACATATTCCAAAGATAAGGAAATAACGTTTCCCTTAGGCCTTCGAGGCTTCTTCGCCGGCCTCTTCTTTTTCGAGCCCATGGGACTCGGGGCCCTTTTTCTCATTTTCTCCTTAGCCGGCTTCTAAGCTGATGGTTGAGGGAGGATTTCCTCATCGCCGGGAGGAGGTCTCATTGCAACATCCTTCCCAAGACCTGCAAAGAAAGGGAAGCAAGTTAGTTAAGGAAAGTCTAAAGTGACAAATAGTTAGAGAGAAGAAGTTTACCGTGGTTACGAGCTTCCCATCGACCCAAGGAAAGCTCTATCCAAGCCCGTTCTGAGTAAGGCCTTCGAGATACTATGCCCTCGACCCATCTTTTTAACTCCGGTATCGGGTCCGACATTTGGGCCACAACTGCAATTACAAAATAAAATACGCAAAGGTTTAAGGAAGTAAGAATGGAAAAACGATCATTCAAAGCATTTACGGTTAAAGTTCCACCTCTCTAGGAATGGCATATCTTCCGCAGGGATCAGGTCCGATGTCCTTATTCGGACAAACCTGCCCATCCAGCCTCGGTCGCGGGTCTCATAAATACTGGAGAACGAGGCTTTGCTGGCCCGACGGGAAAGCTTAATCAGTCCTCGATAAATCCGGGGACTGTAGAGGTGCATGAGTTGATCGAGGGTAAAGGAGCATCCCTCGATCTTGCTGGTGAAGAAGCGGAGAAGGACGACGATTCTCCAGAACGACGGGTGGATCTGGCTTAGAGTAACGTCGTACCTTTTACAGAAGGCTATTATTATAGGGTCCAGGGGGATAAACATGAAGGGGTAAGTGTAAACACTTAGTTACCTCTCCACGTACGTGGGAATCGATTCCTCAGGAGAGGGAACGACCACGTTCTTATTTTCCCAGTTGCACTTCTCTTTGACTTTATCGAGGAAGCCCTCAGTAATGGTGCACATGTACCTTGACATCGGCTTGCACCGGGCCTGCACCGAGGGGGTCTTCTCTATTTTTAAGTCGGTAGTTGTCGAGCACCCAGTCGAAACGAATTCCTCAGGGTGGGGCTCCGCCATAGCCGCATCACCGGTAGAGTGCGATGAAGAAGGAGCCTCTTTTTGTGGCACGATTTTGTAAGTCTTAGCCATCTGTGAAAAGTAGAAAGCAAAGAAATTGATTAAGGTTAAGGAAAATTGAGTGTGGGAGTTAAGAAGTAAGGATTCTTTGAAAGCAATAGCAGGGAACATGGTGGTTGTAAAGGTTTGAATGATGGAAGGTTGAGAGTTTTATAGGATGAATGCGACGGTTTAGAGTCGCCTAGTGGGCGACCAACGTCTGACAAGAATTTAATGCCTTGGTAACGGACCAACGGGACGTTCCGTTGCTTGCGTCAAGATCGAACTAATCGCTGACATCATCATTTCGAAAGATGGAGTCACAAGGCGACTATCTATATACGGTCAGAACGAGCCTGCCCTTCTTGTGACTAATCGGGGTTAAATAATGATAGGCCACGGTTCGACCTCGTATTGTATCGAACCTCAATATGGAGTCTTGTTGTTGAGCCCTTAACTCGAGGACAGTCCAGGACGACGTTCAACCAAGATCGAGACCGAGTGGAACCGAGGTCGAGTAAGATCGAAGGGTGTTTACCTGGTCCAGTAACGGTAAGCCAAAATATCCGAGATCAAGCGAGGATCACGGCGGGAATCTCGGCACGTATCAAGTCAAGGCAAGTTAATCAGCCAATCATGTGATTTTCTTACTGTATTTAGAATGGTACCATAAGTAGAACTCATCTACTATATAAAGGGGATTCTAATCATTTTGTAATCATTATATTAACGCAGAACAAAATAATATATTACGTTTTCTCTTTTAAGCTTTCAATATTCTGTTGCATTGAGCACACTCATTTGGTTCGAGGGCAACCTAGCTCGAGGGCCAAAGCTGCGCATAATATTTGTTTGTTTTATTTTTGTTTACAGTCAATTTCTAATATCAATCTACATATTTCTCAGTTTGTGCCAAGTAAAATCATATATCCTTAAAACCACTTATAAATTTAATAGTTATCCAATTTTAAGGGTAAACAATGGCATTATTTGACTTGGCACGAAATTTAGAAAGAAAGAAAAACTTTTAAAATTTGTATTCTCATTAAGAGCCCGTTTGGCCATAAAAAAAATTTCACTTTATTTTGTATTTTGTTAAAAAACTTTTTTCTGAAATTAGTGTTTGACCATGAAATTTCCTATTTTCACTTTAGCATGAATTTTAAAATTTTTCGAAAATTTGAAAAACTTTAAAAAGATATTTTTCAAAATTTTCATTCTTGTGAGTCACAAAATTTTAAAAACAATCAAAAACTATATTTATGTCCAAACACAATTCTAAATTTTCAAAAATCATTTCCACTTTGTTTTTTTGTTTGAAATTTTACAATTGTTATGTCAATACGCTACTAAGGGTGCTACAAATTTTCAAGTTAACTTATTTCTAAACATAGAACGTTGGATGACATTCTTTCTAAAGTACTGACTGATCTGGAAGGAAAAAACATTTGCACCAACCTAAAGAAGATCATCCCGTTATGGAAGTAGGAAAAACGAATTTTATTACTATAAATAACAATAGAAACTCCGATGGTGACAGTGATGACCAAATTCGGATTCCAACTCCGTTCAAAAACTAAGCTCTCTTCAAAGAGGTTATAGTAATCTTAGCTCCTAACGGCGACGTACCGACGTCGACATCCAACGTATCATAACGGAGAAAAAACTCCGTCACTAACAATCTCGAAACCAGCACCACAAAATCCTTTCCGGCGCACTGTTTGTTCTCCACCGTCGGACTCTCCGTTTCCGGTCCGTTAGACCATAATACATGTTTCAACAACCTTTCCCCTTCTTCACCTATGAACCGATCTGGTACGAACTCATCGGGTTGGTCAAAAATCTTCGGATCCTTCGTCGCAAATGGTTGGTACCCGAATAACAATTCCCCTTTCTTCACCTCAAAAACGGCATCGTGTGATTCGATCATGAGGTCGCGTTTGGCTCTTCCGTATTGAGAAGCAACTGGTGGATCAATTCGTAACGACTCGTATACAACCGATTTCATCAGCGGCATTTTCTCCATCGCCGACATCGTGATCTTCCCGCCGGCGGATTTCACGGCGGATCGGATCTCGTTCGCTAACCGTGTATGAAGCTCTACCCCTGCTTTAGCTATCCATTTCAGCATATTGGGGAAGAAAATCTTCATCCCGCCAAAGGAATTGAAACACGTAGCGAAGAGAAGATTATGACAAGCTTCTTCTCGAGAAATACCAAAAGTTTCAGCTTCGTTTAGCACAGCAGTGGAGCTCTCATAGAAGAAATCGTAGAGTCTCTGGTAATCTTTCTTCACCAGAGCTGGCGGTAACCGGAAATTATGGAGGAGAAAGTCGTCTAGAACCTTCGGAAGACCAAGAGTGATCAAAGGATGAAGCTGAAACAACACCCATTTCCCGATCAATGTGGGACCATCAGTTCCGAGCTGAGTTTCACCTGGGTTCGCCCCGTACAGTGATCTAGCCAAGAAATTAAAAGCAGCTTGGTCATTAGCCGAGTTTAAATCAGCTTTACCATTTTTCTCCATTTCCTTTTCTAGGGTTTTAAACAGCTCCGTATAGCTTTCATGGAATTCTGGTATTATGTAATCGCGACGAGAAGAAAGAAGAAAAAAGAGAAGTTTTTTTAGTTTTTCATGGCTAGGTTCAGAAGGATCAAGATAAGAAAGAACACGGTAACCGCCGGTGAGTTCAGTCGACGGCATGAAAGTTCCGGTGAAGAGGTCCTTTTTCTCGACTTTAGAAACGTCGAAAAGGATGGAAAAACTCTTGCCGTCGAGCAAAACGACAACGTTTGGATTGGAAGAAATGAAATTTCCCGGTGGCATATTGGTTTTAAAAACAGTAGATTTGTATTTTTGAACTCTCGATCTGAAGAATTCTTCTTTACCTTGATTATAAAAATAATCCTGTCTATCTTTCCATGGACCAATTAAAGGCAGACCATAATCGCCAGGAATTTTACGGATCGGTAATTTTGTGAGGTCAGATGAGTGTGTTACCGTTGTTCTTGTTGGTATTTTTTCTGGTAAAGAGAGTGTAATGGGACGAACAATGGAGTATTTTGAGGGAAACTGTTGGTGAAGAGAATGGAGAGGAAGCGAAGATACTGTTGCTGCTGCCATTGTTGTAAGAAAATGGAGTATGATTTATTTTTTGATGAAAAGACCGTGGAGACTGGGAGTGTCATGAAATTTTCTTTTTCTGGGTCCCACTCCGAATTCATATTAGATAGGACCCCTATCAATTTTTATTTTTATTTTCGGGTTTGAACTCAAGAACTGCACCACATACTTAGTGTTTTTTTCTTTTAATGTAGTGGTTTGATGTTTGTGTTTGAGTGTGTATATAAAACATCACGTGTATAATATACAAAAGAGTTTGTGTAAAGAAATTGTTGTAGAAGTTGAGTATTAGACTAGTGTCAGCGTTGAATATTCCCCGATATAACGTTGAAAATTGTGAGCCACGCTTGTGTACCATATGCCAAAATATAATAAATTCACGACTCTCAAGTTAGTGTTTGACCATAAATTTTTAAATTTGTTTTGAATAATTTGATTTGAGCTTGATTTGGAGATGAAAATATGATTGAACATCAGTTTTCAAAATATATTTCACTTTTTTTTAAAACTTGAAACATATCTTATATCCACAAGTTCTAAAAACTATCACAAATACCCAACAATATCTTCATTAATAACATTCATTATATTATCACAAACCATAGTCCTAAACATAAATAAATTTGGTACAAAATTATCATATTTATAATAAACTACATAATACACTATCAGATGACCGAGAAGATAAAATAGCATTGTTACAAAATAATAAATGGTGTGCTCTTTTATACAATATAAAAGTTTGGGGCAATTTTTAAAAAATAAAATAATAATGTTTTGAGCTGGTTTTGAGATTTGGATTTTGGATTTTGGGAATTTGCCAAAATATAGATAAAATTTATGAACAAAATGTATTTGCCAAAAAAAATCAAAAAATATTTTGCCAAAATCTATAGCCAAACCGGTTCGTAATTACTAGGAGTAGGATTTTATTTTTCCAATCATTTTAACAAGGTCTAACTATATATTTTATGTGTAGGTGTTTGATTTGCTTATTGGATGGTTGTTACATACTAGTATTTTATCGTATTGTTACGTTAAAGATAATGCTTGTTTTGATTGTTACTTAAATTTTATTGTATCGTATTGTTAAATTGTCACTTTATGGAACGACCGATTTGGTATGGTCGCGCCGTTACCTTATATTTTTTTCTCATCATGCCATTCCTTATTATTAAATAATCTTAATTATTTTATCCTTTACCATACCTTTTTATAAAATAATTCCACATCATATCTTATATTTTCTTCATATTGTTCGTGTATGGCATCATGAAACGACTGCGAACAATACAATCTATTCAAACATTGTATACATCAAAAAAATACAATACAATACATCATGAAACGATAATCCAAATAAGATGTTAATAAGAAGTTCAAAATTTTCTTTAAAAATATTATACTTTTAAGGGGTGAAATTAAAATTTTAAAATTTATTATTTCTTGGAGTAGGAAGAATGACATTTTCCTTGAAGAGATAAATATGAAAGTATGTTATACGAAATTAGACATAGAGATACTTCTTTCTTGAACCTAAGGTTCCAAAGTACTTGAGTCGTTACTTTCCGCTAAATTAGGATGAAAATTACAGCTTAATAGTTAAAAGTTTAATTTTAGTAGTCGCCGTCGAGCCGAACGGTCCGATGCTATAAGAGTGTTTCACAAAGTTACCGAGGCGAACAATCTAACCCCATAAGAATACCTAGTTCTGATCTTACCAAAATTATTTCTTATTTCTTCTCTTTCTATGGTAAGCTTGTTTCTACTTTCTCTTTCTCCTTTCATATCCCCGGGATCGAACCATCTCCTCAAGAAATGAAATCTTATTTAAATCTTAGATGAAATGCTAAAATCTATAAATTAACAGAAATTAAAAAAACTAAAAACTGACCACAACAACGTGCAAAGATGCTCTGATATCATAGTATAAAAAAACTCAAAAAAACAAACTATATCATATATACGAAAATTTTCCTACAAAAAAGGCTGACTATTTGTCAAGCTACACTAACAGATAATCTAAGTCCATAAGATAAATCTCCTTTGTGAGCTGGGGTTGTGTATCACATGGCAAAATGTATAAAAAGTAGTTCAATTTAGATGAGGTAGTTTGGCTCGGCACAAATTTTAAAGATAAAAAAAGATTTTTGAAATTTATTGTCTTAAAAGTTTAAGGCATAAAAACTCTGTGGAACCGTGACATTTTGCAGTTATAAAAGCTTCTTACTAAGAGTAAAATGGGTAAAATGAAGATTTTAAAGTTGAATTATTTCCAATTATAAAAATGTGTTATTCTTTTTTAAATGGACTAATAAGAAAAATGTGCCGCCTAAATTGAAACAGAGCGAGTAGTAATAAACTATTACTACCAAGAGAATGAGGGGTTGTTTAGTATGAGGTATAAGTAGATATAGTGCTGGTATAAAATTTTTGTACCATCTTAATAATTTGTTTGGTTAGTAAATCTGGTATAAGTTATCTTGGGATTAAAATTAGTACCAGGATAACTTACACTTTGTAGGTGGTGGAATAATTAGTGTCAGGATAACTTATACCTTTTTCTTAGAAATTATGCAATTATTATTTTTAATACAACATACCAAACCATAGATAAAAAATAATACAAGAATAACTAATCATAGCATAACTTATTCCACCATAATTTATCTCCGCATAAGCCGTATTCAAACCAAACGACCTTTAACCATACGAACCATTTTAACAACGTATCACTGTTTGTACAATATGGTACTTCTTTCTTGAATTTGAGGTTCCAAAGTGTCAGTGTTAGTGTTCAATGTTATGCATATACCTTAAAATTCAATTTTATTATGCACCTAATTCAAGTTTTACAAAAGAAAATCTTTATTTCGTCTCTCCTAAAGAAACGAAAGAAATAATGTATGTACGTCTCATATGAGATCCTAAAATTGACTGAATCCAAAAATTCAATCCAAAATTAGATAAATAGTAACAACAATAACGTGCAAAGCTAAAAATACAAAATTTGAGAATCTTGATGATAGAAAATCTATAAGATATTCTTCTTTTTTTAGTCTATAAGATTATCTCAATATTGAAAATGTTTGTGATTGGAGAATCTTGAAGATAGAAAATCTATAAGATAATCTCAGATTCCACCACCTAACAATGAGATTTAGTAGTTAATGAAGTGAAATTATGAGATTACGCATCCATTTAGTCAAAGGACATATTTGGACATAGATTTTTTTTTTTTTTTTTTACAAAATAATTTTGAAAACATTGTTGTTCATGAAATTTGATTAGATTCTGAAAAAAATGAGTAATTTTTTTTCAAGGCTCCGCAAACTGGTTTAGGGCAGTTTTTGGGTGAACAATTTTCTTTCACTCATATAATTTTAACTTTTTTTTCAAATAAAATATATGTCCAAACACAATTTAAACTTTCAAAAGTTATTTTTTAACATAAATTAAAAAATATCGAATTTCAAGTTTTAGTCAAATCTATGTGCAAACGCTAGCAAAGTGTACACAACTTACCTACACTACAACTATGAAAGAAGAAGCAGCTTATGCTAATAAATCTATCTATATTATATTAAAAGCACGAAAGCCCTTAGCAAAATGTTATTCGACTTTATTACCCTTTAAAATAGATTTACATTTGATAAAATCGTAATTTAATAATATTTTCAAATATTCAGGACTTCTAAATCAACAAAAAATTTACTTATTAAATATTTTCTTATTTAAATTATTCTAGGATCTTAAAATGAAAGTGTTACTTTATTCAAATCATTCTCTTATTTTAGCAAAGAAACATAATTTTAATTCTATTATGTTAGCAACAACGGTGTCCAAAAGTTATTCATATACTTCTACTAAAACTCACGTAGCATGTTTGCTATTTATTCTCCGAATAAATAAAAAAAGTTTGAGATATATTTTGATAGAACCTTTTTTTCCATGATTAAATAGAAGATCATTTATGTTCGATGTATTATCATATACCTTTTCTCAAAAAGAAATAAAAATATAAGCATATACCAAAATGACTAACCTTTTACAATATCAAAACGCTAACAGACCTAAACCATAACCATAAACTACTAAATAAAAAAAGCTGTTATTCCTAAAGAAAATTTGGACAATACCACGATAAACCTATTTTCTAAAAATAATTTAATAAAAGAAATTATGTAGGAATCCTCAAAATTATAGCAAGACTTTAAAATCAAACACGAATTTGGAACTTGTAATCTTTATTAAATACTTTATAATTTAAATACATCCTTAATTTAAATATTATTTATATTATTTAAAAAAAAAATATTTTTAATAGAAAGAATGCACATGCAACGCACGTACACTACTACTAGAGTATCTGATCTATACAACATTAACCTTTTAAAAGTTTTTACTTATTTATTTTAAAGTTTACTTGATTCATAGACTTCAACTCTTACTCTATACACTCACTAATAGTAGGTTGTACGGTCAGAGACGGATCCAGGATTTAAACCCTATGGGTTCAATTTTTAAGGTTTAGCATTGAACCTATTATACTTTTAAAGTTATGGGTTTATATCTATTATGTTTGCAATTTTAATGAATTTTTACTCAGCGTCGAAAGTTATAAGTTCAGTTGAACCCGCAGACAGAATGCTACATCCACCTCTGTGTAAGGCGATTTATTCGAGTCAACTTGTACTTCTCGACTAATTCCATAAGAAACCTCTTACCTTCTACCAACAATAAGTACCAATAACTTTGTTCACCAATGTTTGGACTTTGGACAGACACGGTAAAATCATCTAGTAATTAGAAAATCAGGTCATGAGATTAGGAGTGGCAAATGGGCGGGTTGGGCTGAATTTGGGCGGGTCAAAATGGATTAGGTCAATAAATGAGTCATTGCCTAACCCAGCCCAAAGTATACTTGGGCTAAAATGGGTTGGTTCAAGATGGGTTGAACAATGGGTCATAGCCCAACCCGCCCAACTTGACCCATGTTTTAGAATCATGCTCATCTTGCAAAAAAAAAAGCTGTTTATCTTAAAATGTATAAGCTGAAAAATATTTTAAGAGAGGGGAGGGGTAGGATGTGTGGGGCAAAAAAATAAAAAATTGAAAACACAAAAAAAATTGAGGGGGTAGGGTGGTGGTGCAGAAAACACAAAAGAAAAAGCAGAAAATAAAAATAAAATTTTTTTTTTGAGGGGGTTTGCGCCCCGAGGGGGGGAGGGGGTTAGGGTGGGTGGGGAGATGGGTGGTGCAGAAAACAGAAAATAAAAATATAATCTTTTTTGAGGGGGTTTGTGCCCGGGGAGAGGGGGGAGGAGGGTTGGTGGTGGTAGGGGGTAAGGGTAGGTGGGTGGTGCAGAAAAATAAAAAATAAATAGAAAATTAAAAATACAATAAATAAATAAAATTTAGGCAATTAAGTAAATTTCTAGATAAGTTGGATTGAGATCCCTTTGTTTTGGTGTGAGTTTTATGAGTTGTATTTGGGCTGCTTAATAGGTCAGAATGAATTATAAAAAATAAAGAGTTAATTTGGCTCAACCCAAATAGACCCATAAGATAAAATATTTATAGCTCAACCATTTGAATTGGACGGATTTGAGCTCAAATCGCGCATGAAATGCAGCTGGATATCCGATATTCTAGTCTGATAGGAACCATTAGTAGTGCGCACATGTTTAAAGCCAGCAGTGGTGGTAGGTCCTGAAAGTCATGGGTCAATTATGCAATTATAATATCCCACTTTCTATGTTTAGGTCATACTAATATAATCCCTTCACTGTCCTTGATTATTCCTTCTTACCTACTTTTGTAATGGCTGAATGTGTTTTTGTGCGCGCGCGCTTTAGCATGTGACTTCTGTATTGTTCTACTGTATTTTTGGAAGTTTACAACCAGTAACACTGTTATTTATTGGTTAAAAAAAAACATGTGAGGTAGTTCGAGTTTCTATACAGTGCAATTAAGTGAAACACTTACCAACAACTCCAGATTGATCAAAAGGGAGGAAGTAAATAATTTTTTTACTTGGCTTCGTGCTACCCAAAGAGTAAAGCATTAGGATTTCGCAGAGAGATCCTTTTCTGCAGCAAATAGTGAAAAACAACGGACTTCTACCTTTTCTTTCAAAAGCATAGTACTTCTTTGGGTGAACTTCTAACCTTATGCTTCGTGCTACACAAAGAACAAACTATGAGGACTTCATTGGTCGACTTCTACCATTTCTTTGGAAACCATTGTACTCATACTTAACTCCATCTGACTAAAAACATTACATTTTGCATTTTTCACTAGTTTCAAAAGTCAAATTCCTTGAACGTTAGATTTTAAACTTTGATAGGAAGTTTTATCTATCAAAAAAGTTTCAACTATTTCTCCATATTTTCATCTACTACCTCTATGAAGGTATCTTAAACTCGCCATCCATACAAACACCACCTAAAAAAATGGAATGGAGATCGTAATGATCGCTATTAACTTGGATCAGAAAAATATGATACGTCTCAGAAATCAAATATTCACCTGTACATCTGGCTATTAAAGGTTAAGAAAAGAAGAGAAGAAATGATGCACCTGAGAATGCACCACAGATTATTAAAGGTAAACATACTGAAGGAAGAGTAATATTAGACTTGCTGCTGGATTAGCAAAGATGAAGAGTGCAAGTTCAACCCCAAAACACAGATTGCTCTAGGGAAAGAATGTCATGAAAAAATTGGCTGCACCCTTAGCAGCACCCAAAACAGAGCTGGTTATCAGTAACTTGCAGAAGCATTGTGGCAAACATCATGTGTTAGCTGCTAAACAATGGAATAAATAAATTAGAAGTCATAGAATAATTTAAGACTGAAATATCAAGCATTTGAACAGAATATGTGAAGTGTCTAATACCAGTCTATCAACTGTAACCATCTTGAGATTCTAATTGTTCATCTGAAATGGCTAAGTACTTCTTTTTCATCTCAATAGCTGTGATATCTGGAAGGCAGAAACAAACAATTTCACAATCCAAGAGAACACAGATACATCCAACAACAAGAAGAAACACTAAAACCCGATTTGGATCCTACACTGTTAAGGAAAACAATGTGAAAAGAAAGGAATATATAGTTTTATATAATAATGGTAAGGTAATTTTATTAATAAGAAAGTATCAAGAACATATGCTATAGCATGAAAATAAAGGAGTACATATATTTTTGGAACAAGATTTCCTGATTCTGTTTGGACCATTTGGGGAGAAGGAAAAAAGTAAGGAAGATCCACTGAAGTCAGAACAAGCACACAGAGAAGAACTAATGTACTATCAACTTATATCATTGTTGAATTTCCATTCTCCTACCTGTTTATGCCATCTCCACTTTCACCATGATCTTTGATACATTTTATTCTTGTGTATCAATTGGGTGAGGCAAAGAGGATGGAAGAAACGGAAAAATTGAAAGAGGACAAAAATGAAAAAACACATGGATAACCTCTAAGCTTTAGGTGCTAAAGGGTGAAGGGAAGGAAAATTGCGAGTACAACTTTCTACGTTTTAGGTACCAATTGGGTGAGGTGTGCAAGTGGAAAAGAGTAGAAAAGAAAAGTAAAATTACAACTCTGTAAGCTTTAGGTACTAAGAAGCTAGAAAGTACAACTCTCCTTCTCTTTTCTTTTAAAAAAAAAGGAATAAGTCAGAAAGTAGAACTCTCTAAGTTTTGGCCACTTATTAGGGTGAAGGGAAGAAGAAATGTAAAGGTACAACTCTCTAAGGATTGAGCTTTAACTGGGTAAAGTGGATGCGAAAATCAGAAGAAGAGTCAAAAGAAGAAGCAAACTTTACAGCTCTCTAAATCCTAGAAAAAAAGAGAGAGTAAGGAGTGGAATCAACTTCGTCCAATTTCTTCACCTTCTTCCACATATAACCATGTTGTCCTACCATTTTACCCCTTTCCTTTTCCTTCATATTTTTTTTCACTCCTAAACATGTGAACAGAATTTCCATGAAAATGTATATTCATTTTTTTTTGGTTAAATTCAGGTTTCGAACAAGGGCTAGAAGAAGGCGATTGAAATGACATCGAACAGCATCTAATACATCATCCGATATAAGATGGCTGTGGTTACTGGTGAACAAATGGATAATTTTTGTTTTATGTCAATCAACAAACCAACTCAGACTTGTTTACTTTTCTTCATATTAGTGGAAGGTTTTTCTCTTTCAATTGCCACTTAGTTATCCAAAATTTCCTATACCAAATTCTGATGGTCCTCTACTTGACTATTCTGGAAAATAGTGGAAATTGGCAAAATAAATTATCAACTGGAAAATTGAAATATGTGTATGAGTTAAGACAGATAAAAGTGGAAAATGAGGTGGACTTGAGAGGCAAAAACCTAATTCAAAATTATAACATTTTGATCTCACCTCGTTCAGGATATATTGAGTTGTAATGAACCTCGGCCCAAAAGCTCAAGAAGATAACTGCAGCAATGCGAGTTTATATAAAATAGTCATCCCAACTTAGTTAAAAATTAAAGAGAAACAACAACTAAACCCAATCTCACGTGAACTCCTTTTCATGATATTTGACCAAGTAATAATGACAAGGTCCCTCAGAATAGTTTGGTATATTCCGGAGGGAAAAGGATGATCTCCTTTCGAATTGCACGAAGGGAACAAATGACTCCACCCACCGCCCAAAGGAGAAAATGCACTTCTTCGTCAACAGGTGCTTGAAACTAATATTTCAAAACTAAAACAAGAAAAAAAGAAGAAGAAAAAGCCTAGCGAAAACAGACTATTTTATTATTGTAGGCAAACATCCAAGAATCTTGACTTATCCATAGACCACGGAAGCTGATAGATCCATTACTCCTATATTTAATATGTTGATACATTTAGAGCTAAGGTCAAGATAACTAATCAATGCTTTGTCCATTTTATGCACTCAAATGTAAATAGTTGCTCCACTTAGAGAAACTAGGGAAGATTCAAAGTAGGATCCAATAGTATGAGTAGACAACAGAATATATATGGATTGAAAAAGCAGATGTATGATGAATAAATAATTAGCTTTATTTTGGGCTGAGGAAACAGGTAATGGGTAGACAATGCAACACTGACAATTTCATAGTACTAGTGGGACTTCAAAGGATTACTTAGATGATAAGTAATACACTTAAAAGCTGCAGCTAAATCTAGTAACAATCATAAGGAACACAATAAATTTTATGAACGAGAATACATCCTGTACCTCGTTCAGACTTTTGAATGGTGGGAAGTATCTCAATGTAGCAGGTATCTCTGAAAGATGTTATCACCAATATTTTTACCCCATACTGCAGTGAATCGTTGAGAAAAGTCAGATTTTACAAATTTCTTGACTCTTCTAGAAAACTGCAATTGAATACCAAGTTTTAACAACACTATATTGAATTCACTAAAGATAATGGTGTTAAAATATTATGTTTGAGCATCAGTAGTGAAACACTAATAGACTTCAAACTCTTTCTCGCAACACTCTAACTTGATGTTCACAAACATGCAAATAGAAATGAATTGTTCTGAACTTTCAGCTGATATGTGATGATCATTCTCATGTTGTTGGTTAAACAAGAATGAGTCAACGGTGTTAAAGAGGATTTGCAGTACTTGGCTATTTTAATTTTTGGCTACAAGTTTTTTGACCAGCTCCACCCCCTCTTGTTCTTTTTATTAGCTATGATATGTCACAACATTAAAAGAGAAAGACACTTAGAATGCCTCTCCTCCCCCCTTCCGATCCTCCCTCAACGGCAAAAAAAAGAGAAAAAGGAAAATGAAAAAGAAAGAAGAGCCCATGGTGTGGAAGAGAGTAAAGACCAGAAACTTACTGAATCTGAAGCTGCTTGTAGAGTTACATGATCACCCCACTCCCCATCCCTGATTTCATTTACATAAAAGTAGCATCTTACAAGCAATCCATGCAAAGATATCAATTCAAAAATAAAGGTTGAAGAAATACTTTGACATCTTCTTCAGGTAATCATGATAGGCCATGGGAACATATCCATCGTACATCTCTGGGCATGACTTGAGCTGATAATCCAAAAGATATCGTTGTCACAGTATAAGAATGATATGACGAGATTGTTTATGTTATGAAGTAAAGCTTTACTGACCTGATTCACAACTTGCTGTCTGACAAATTTGTGATGCTCAGGTGTGCGGTAAAATTGATCGGACAAAGCACGAAACTAGAAGAATACATGTTATACCAGTCAGAATTTAAAATGGCTTGTCGTGTCATAATAGATGAAACAGTGAGGTGGGAATAAGACCCTGATTAAGAAGACATGCCTTCAAGCCCAACTGAACTTTTTTTAATATATATTTACTAGATTCATATATGATGTAATACTTTAAAAAAAAAGCCTGACCCTGAAAAAGATTGGTGAAACACTATAAAGGCTTGTAATCTAGTGGTACCAGTAAAAATATCCACACAATAGTTGGGTTCAATTCCCACCATCTCACTTCCTCCTTCCACTTCATAGGGCACATATAGCTAATAAGCTTATTTTTGGTTTCAACTTCTAAATTAAAATTCCATATTGCAACTGCATAGCATCCTAAAACTGTATGGTGGCTTTCTTGGGCAGAGCTTCTGAAGCAAATGTTAAATGTAGTCTTCTTCCAGCATCTATTGCTTCCATAGTGTATCTTACAATGTGTGCTTACATGATATTATCGTTACATAGCTTGCAAAAATTGGGCGTGGCAGTTAGTAACACCGACACAGAAGCTATTCCCATTTTCATAACGGTCTTTGGTTCGCCTACTGGACAATCTCAAAATACTGCCTTGTTTCCTAAAATTGAATATTTTGTTGTTCCATCTATCTTATCTACACTGCATAACTCAAATATTTAAAACAAGAAAAATAACAGACCTTTCAAACTTCACTAACTTGATTTATTTCTTCCTTATGCCTAAAGAATTTAAAATAATAAGCTACCCTTCTTTACAGAATCAACAAAATAATAAATGTGCTCAACTCTCCTTTAAATAGTTGTTCCAGAAAAAAATTATGACTTTCAATTAGAAAAGAAGAGGGTATGAACGTAAGAGAGCTAACCTGACAGTTCCCATCACCTTGAACTTTAAATTCGACTAGTTCATAGACCTGTAATCTGTAGAAATAAAAAAACTTCAGTACCTTAAACAAAAGAATGACACAGAAGAGAATCAAATAAGAAATACACTCACAGAGTCTTCACATGTACTCCCTCAGTTTCATTTTATGTGAAGGTGTTTAACTGGCATGGAGTTTAAGATATTAATTTGACTTATAAAATATAATAGTGATGATGGAAGAGATACTAAAATTGCGGTTGAAAAAGAGAGCAAACATCACAGTAAAGGAGTATTTGTTTTTTATTTATTTTTTTCCTATTATTTTCTTTTCATTTTTGATAGATATCATGCATTCTTTAATTTGAAAACAGAACTTAACAGTTCCAAAAAGTATTTCTCTCATTAAATATTAAGACATAATTTTTAGATTATAGAAAAACATGTGAAACGATGGTGAAATCATGATGCATCCTTTGAAAGATGCAAAACAACATGATATTTAAGTTTTACCATAATAAAATTTGTTGATCAGTATCTTATCAAAAGTAGCAGATAAATTTAAATCAAAATAACTGTGAAAGGTGTGTTTATCTTTGGACTGGACTTTAACATCTTTTATGAAAGAAATTATAAAGTACCTGTCAAGAAGTCTTTGATGATCTAAGGTTGCCTCATCAATTGATGGTATTTCACCATTGATTCTAGGAATATGCTGCAAAAGTAGGCATAGAAATTGCATGAGCATCAAGGCAAAGATTTCAAGAGACACTACTAGGTTAGAAGACATAAATAAGAATATTACTCAAGCATTTACAAAGAATGAAGATTAACCACAATAAGACATGTCTCCAACTACTTCTGGCACATAAATGCACATTTTTCAGATGCTTGTGTTGATCCAGGAAAGTAGACAAATTCACAACCTTAGTGTCTAACTCACTATACAATGAACATGGAATACTTACGGGAATTGGAATCATCTGGTTCAATCTTTTCCCTACTTCACCATCAAGATCGTATTCATCCATCAATTCAAGTGAATACGACCAATCCTCCCCTGTGTATGACTCTTCTCCTGGACTAGAACATGAAGTCGAAGGTCCATTACTTGTTTCTTCTTCATCACAATTGTCATCTCCTGGAAATTATAGTATGAATTGTCAGAATAAATTAATCCAAGAGCTATAGCTATAAGGTTGGAAATATCAAGCATTTCCAATACCAATAATGTAGTTTCCCATAGGTTGACTAAACCAGTCTTGTGGATAAAAATGCGTTTGTGTATGTTCTACCATTGGATGGAGATTTGAGGGAGGTTCAGCGACTGAAAGTTGAGACAGTTCTTCCTGGAGACACTGTGCACTGAAGTTGTGATTTTCCTCATTGCTAGATCCCGTATTAAAATGATCATCCTTGAAGTAATGGTCCTGATAGTAATCTACACTGTTTTGGGGTATGACACCACTATAGGCGTAGTTAGAATAGGGATCACTGTCAAACAACTGGAGACCCCACCGGACAACATCTGGATCTTGCTCGCTCATAATCATCTGAGAAATTTTAATTTTTATCAGATAAATGCCTGCAAAAATGAATGCTGAAGATTAGTTCTGCCTAGTAGTTAGTAATGATAACAAGAGAAAAAGACAGCAACTATCTGTGATCCGCGAGAAGCACAATATCCAACTTTCATACAAGAAAACTGCAAATAGCTAATACATCTGTGTTTTCTTTTTTTAATGATCTAAAATGGAATCGACTACTATTAAAAGGTTATACAGACAATTGCTTACAAATGCCTCAAGATTATAATAGCAAAAATGGATCAGTTTCATAGGTACAGCTCAAGAATCAACTTTCAAGCTTTCTGAAGGGACTGGCAACCATTTAAATAGATGTACCTAAAATAAATTGATTTAAAATGCCCCTTCTTTAACAACTTAAGCTTTTAGATGAGACGGTCAAGCAATTCACATAAACTTCTCAAAACCTCTAAACTAGCTTATGAATGCCGAGGGCATTAATATTAGTTGATTCCATTTCAGAATTTAAAAAACACACACACACAGAGAAATACATAGAGCAAGCTCCAGTTCACAGTACCATCATTATTTTTTTCTTTTCTTTTTACAGTGACGTGTAATTACTATTTACTTCTAGATAGCTTTTCAACAATTAAGTGATCAAATACATTTTAGATCATTTAAAACACAGAAACGGAGAGAAATACATAGAGCAAGCTCCAGTTCACTGTACCATCATTTCTTCTTTCCCTTTGACACTGACATCTAATTACTACTAGTATTTACTTCTAGATAGCTTTTCAATTATTAAGTGATCAACTGCAAAATACACAGATTTTTGGCTATGACGTGCCAGATATCACTGATGCCAATGGATCTTACTGACAATAAGCAAATTAAAGATTAAAGTAAAGTAAAAACAGCACATAACACATCTCAATCAATCACAACAAATTATGATCACCTCAATCCATTTTCACAAGTTTATCACCAGCAAATAACCTATATTTTTATTTTTAGATTTGGGCGGCAGTTCTAACAACGAATGCACGCAAAGCAGAACAAATATATATACACATACATAGAGGAAAGCCGCTATCTTAATCAATCACAGAGAATTTTGATCAACGCGATCCATTTCAAACAGATTTATCACCTCATTATACACTTAAAAGCAACACACACACACAAAAAAAAGAAGAAAAAAAACTCAAAATCACGGCTACTGAAGGAAGCGGAGAAGCAGTCGCTTCATCTCTTACAAGTACGGTATTAGCGAAAACAATGAGAAATCACAAAATGCGCGTTAAACTTACAGTGAATTTCGCCGATCCGAAAGCAATAGCTCGTGCTTATGATGAAGAAAGTTGAAAGAATAAAATGCCGGTGAAACAAAAGAAAACCGTATTCGAGAAGCCACAAATAATATATGGATGGTAAAATGGTTGGTGATTGGGGGAAAGTGGAGAAGGACGGATGTCACGAGGGCTGTGTGTGTGTGTGTGTGAGAGAGAGAGGAAATGGACAATGGAAATGGAATCAAAACTCTGCAAATGCACCCCTTTCTGACTTCTCTCAGTCCTCAGTTCCCTTCTTTGGAGTTTTTTGCAGCACTATAGCCGCTTCCTCGCCGTTTATTTCATTCTCTCTTTTATATATTGTAAGAATTAGTTTCAATTCTAAGATCCATTGTCTTATTTTATATGACATAGTATTTCTTTTTATCTTAATACCTTCTAAAAGAATGACACATTTTATTTTTAAAAATTATATAATCTTAATTGTTTTTTTCTTAATAATGTTGTCGTATTAATATTCATTTGATATATATATATATATAAGTTCATTATTTTGTAATAAAAAGAATATGTCGGAGCTATTACTATTATTCACAAAGAAAATATGAGACGAAGGAAGTATAATTGAATAAATTATTAGTAAAAATTTTATATTAAAATTGAATACTACTGAATATATCCTAATTTGTATGCCATTTTTTTTTTTAGTTTATTAAAGTTTTTTTTATCTGTTTTTAACTTTCCTGTTTACGGGTACGGATAACCGCGTACCATCATGATATTGTCGGAGCTTGAAATGCTAGATGCCTTGGCTGCCGTTAAGTTTTCTATTTTTCCCCTCTTTTCAAGGAAGCATAATACTAGTACCATTGTGAATTAGTGGGCGTTTGGACATAAGAATCGTACAATTCCGAAAAAAAGTTTTAAAAAATTCAAATGAAAATGATATTTAAAAATTAGAGTTGTGTTCGCACATTAATATTATTTGAGTTGTTTTTGAAGTTTTGTGAGTGATTTGAGTGAAAATTTTGAAAAACGATTTTTTGGAGTTATTCATTGAAAATTTTCAAACTTGGTTGAAAATTTTATGGTCAAATACTGATTTAAAAAAAAGTAGAAAAAAATCGGAAAAAGTGATATTTTTGAAAATTTTCCTCCTTTTTCCCCTATTTCAAGAAAGCATAACACTAGCGCCATTTTGAATTAGACTCCCTTGATTTGTTATGTAACGAAAAGAAAATCAGCAATGCTACTCCATATATTACTAATAAGATGTTCAATTATTCCTTAAAAAAAATGGTCTATTGTAAATCTTTTCTATTCGTAACATGCATAAGTTTTATTTATTTAAATTTTATGATTTTTTTTGTAGGTGATAAAATATAAAATACCATTGCAAATATACCAAGTTAAGTTACTTCTTGATTTGATATTGCAATCTCGGCTTAAAGTCCACATATTATTATTGATCACACATTTATACATTCTTCCTTTTTTGGTGTTCGTCTCAAGTTGTGCAAACTATGCATATTTAGCTCGCATTAACTAATTCAAATTTTCATATGTGTAGTATTTTAATATGGGAAATCGCTACATATTAAAGATTTTTCCCTCTAGAGGCCTCAAACTGAAAACCTTTAATTAAGAAATGATATTATTCATTACCAAAATCGTTGGATGGTTATATTACTTGAACTTTGATATGTCAAAAAGACATAGACTAATCAGTTCACTCAATTGCTTAACGCAATTCTAGTACTACTTCAATAGGAACCTTTTTAATTCATTATTTTACAAATTAATTAATATGGTAATTATTTGGTTTGACCAATGGCGTAGTCACATTGAATAAAAAGTGTTCAGTTAAATATTTTTTGTCAAAAAATTATATTGAGTATTTAAAAAAATTATACTATATCTACATATCAATCAAAAATTACTTGTCATAATAATATATTAAACATTGAACACTCTCGGCGAAATTTCTGATTTGGCCGTTGGATTTGACCAGTGTGATATATAATGGAATCTGTCAACACATGCACTAATTCTTTTTGAATAGTTTAGCAATTAAAAAACTGTATGGCCCAAAAGATTCCTTCCTACGTGACTTTTGGCTTCACTTGTCATTTATGTACTATGAAAAAATGTAGTAAACGTCAACAATTGGCTAAGTGGACCATCTCATCTTGACCAAACATGGACGATGTAGACAAAAGTTATAAGCTGAGTTGACAGTAGAAGCATCATCCTCTTTATTGTTTCCTTTTTCTTTCTTTTCTTATCCTTTTTATTTATTTTTCTTTCCCATGGTAGTGGTAAATATGCGTTCTTAACATAGAACAATTTTGGAAGTGGAAAAAATAGATAAATATTCTTTAAGTCGACGCACAGATATCTCGCTCTTTTTAAGGAAATTCAAGTCTACTGCGACGGTATTTTCATCGATCCAGCAATAATAATAATACTCTTGACTTGTCCCCTTCAGGATATAACAGCTCGACAATGTCGTATGACTCGAACACACTCTGGACAAGTTATTAAGTCCAAAGCTCCACTAAAATGAATACCTTCCTTCAACAAAAATAATATTCTCTTTTGTAGAGAATACGTTGGAGACTTAGAACCTGTTTGGATGGGCTTGATTAAGTGACTTTTAAGCCAAAAACCATAAGTTAAGAATTATATCTTTTGTGGGCGTTTGGACATAAGAATTGTAAAATTCCAAAATATGATGAAAAATTTTTTCAAGTGAAAATGATATTTAAAATTTAAAGTTGTATTTGGACATGGATATAACTTTGGATTGTTTTTGAAGTTTTGTGAGTTATTTGAGTGAAAATTTTGAGAAATAACTTTTTGGAGTTTTTCAAATTTTCGAAAATTTCCAAAATGCGTCTTCAAGTGAAAATTGAAAATTTTATGAACCAATGCTGATTTTGAAAAAAAGTGAAAATTTTTTGAAAAAAAAAAGGAATTTTTTTTTATTCCAAAAGGGCTCAGCTTTTGGCTTTTTTTTTGTTGTTGTCATTTTAGCTTAAAAATAAGTACTTAAAAATATTTTTTTTACTTTATGCAAACACTACAAAATGACTTAAAAGTTATTTTGGCTTAAAAGCACTTAAAATAAGCCAATCCAAACGGGCTCTTAGATTTTCTCCTTCTCTTAACTCTCTTTTTCACTATACCAAGTTCACTTTTTTCATACACACTACCATATTTTTCTATTCCAAACACAAGGAAGAAACACCACTATTTATAGGTGCAAAAACTCTTCCATGAAATAAATAATAAGGTAGTGGGATAATAAAATTGTAGAACATGGTTGATGGTTACAAGTATTTAGTGGTAGATCATGACATTAGTGGTTTCATGAGTTACACCAAAGTAATGACCATTTTCTTGTCAATTTATAACCACTATCTCACAAAAATTAATGCACTTTAAAAAAATAATTTTAATATTAAAATACACTAATACCAATATTCCCCCACTCATTTTAATATAAAAATAATAGAGTTTACCAGTTGAATGGAGACTATTATGCATAGTGAAAGTGTGTTCTGCATTGAACCTCCACTTAGTAAAACAACAATCTCTACTTCACAATCAATAGTGGTCTTAGACTTGAACTATGACTACTTTAGGGAAACAAAGTATCACTCCTTACACGTAATAATCAAGGTGTTGACATGAGCTTTATTAGCCAGCACATGACGGCCTTGTGTTATCCCGTTTTTCATGAACGTTTTTAGAATAAGCTCAATTCTCATAGGAAACGGCCTACCTCCATACTCACATAGGTGAAATTTGTCAAGGGTGCTCCTATAACTCTAACACCTCATTCATACGAGCTATAACTTTTCATTAAGAGTTAATAACAACTCAACCTCACAAAATGTAACAGGATAAATGCACTCACGCCATAGGGACATAAATATAATAGTGAATTTTATAAAAAGTCACCATATTATTCGTTCTTCCCATTGGACCTGGTTATATGATCTTTAGTCCCCAGGTTGGATTTCCTCATACATGATTTATGAATTTATGTGCTTCAATCCAGGCCCTTTCTGTTGCCAAGACCTTGGTTAGTGGATTCACAAGATTATCACATAATCAACATTAATAGTACCACTTGTCAAATATCTCACAATATTATATTTTTTCTTATAGGTCTGGATTTACCGTTCTAATTACGATTGTGTACTCCACCAATAGCAGTGGTGTTATCACAACGAAATAAAATAAGAGGAATTGGAATTTGAAATAATAAATCTCTCAACCAATTCGCTTCCTCACTAGTTGAAGTTAAAGCAATTAGTTCAGCTTCTGTGGTAAAGTTAGCAATTATTGTTTGCTTTTTTTCTCTCTTTAACAAATAGCACTACCTCTCAAAGATAAAGTGTTTCAATCTGCATCGGAAAAGCCTTCGAGTACAGCAGGATATTTTGTACCAAGTAAATACCTCATAACTCTTGTTATGGTATGTCAATGTTTATTACCTGAATTGCTTGTAAACCTGCTAAATACTCCTACTGCGTATGCAATATCAGGCCGAGTATTAGTGCAATCAGTTACATATCTCATCTTCCAATTAAGCTAGCATATTCATTTTGATTAATCACATCATTGTCACTTTGTATAGGAGATAAGTGAATGTTTGAATCAAAAAGAGTTCCAACTTGCTTGAAATTAATAAAAATATATTTTTTCAAATTTTCTCAATATTGTGACTGGTCAAAAAAAATTTCATCATATGTTCTAGTAATTTTATTCCAAGAATGAAATTTGACTCAACCAAATCTTTCAGATCAAAATGGCCACGAAGCAAACTTTTAGTTTCTCCAATAACATTCGTGCTAAAGCCAAATATTAATATATCATCAATATAGAGACAAATAATAATATGTGAATTATTACAAAACTTATGATAGATGCACCCATCATATCTTTTGATTTAATCAACTTTCACTAATGTACAAAAATTTCATGCAAGAATATTTTATTTTCTTTTGCCCCCCACTAAATTATGATGTGATGACCCAAAAGGTCATCCCGTATATTCTATCTAATTCTCTATTCCGAGATCGTGAAAACCTCCTTCTATCTCACCTCGATTTGTGTGCACAGTCCGGGCGTGTAGCCGAGAAGTCTTTATGTGAAAAATTGATAAAAATGATAATTTTGTATTGAAAATTTGAATAAAGTTGACTTCAGCCAATGTTTTTGGTAAACATATCCGGATCCATGATTTGACGGTCCCGGCGGGTCCGTAGAAAAATATGGGACTTAGGCGTATGCCCGGAATCAAAATCCGAGGTCCCAAGCCCGAGAAATGAATTTTTAAAAAAAATTATTTTCTGAAAAATATAAAGGTTTTTGAAAATGAAATTTGAGGTGAAACCTGCGATATCGGGCCCGTATTATGGTTCTGAAGCCCGGTACAGGTTCAATATGATTTACATGTGTTATCTGTGAAGTTTGGAAATACACGGATTTCGTTTGGCGTGATTCGGACCTTAAATGCAAATTTGAAGTTTATGAAGTTTTTGAGAAATTTCATTGATTTTGAGGTTTAATTCGATGCTTATGATGTTATTTGGTGTTTTGATTACTCGAATAAGTCCGTAGGATATTTTTGAGGTTGTGTGTATTTTTGGTCTTGAGCCCCGAGGGCTCGGGTGTGTTTCGGAGAGGGTTCGGGTCCATTTTCTCTCATTTTCCCCTGCTGTTTCTGCCATCTGGTGTCCCCTTCTATGCGATCGCATAGACAAATCCGCGATCGCATAGTGTAAAATGGACCAGCCCAGTTTTCCTTCACTGCGATCGCACAGGTAGGCTCGCAATCGCGGAAGTCTATTTTTCCCTTCTCCACGTTCGCAATCACACTGCCGCGAACGCACAGTGCTAGTGGTTCAGCAACAAAATTTCTTTTATGCGATGGCAGTGTTCTCCTCGCGATCGCATAGAACATTCCTGTGGCCAGTGATATTTTTCTCTACGCGATTGCGCCTCGATCCCCGCGATCGTGATGCTTTAAAAACTAGGGCAGATTATAAGTTTCCAAAATCGGGGGTTTCACCATTTTAAACATATTTTGACTTCTAGAACTCGATTTTGGGCGATTCTTTGAAGGATTTTCACACAAATCGAATGGGTAAGTGTTCTTCCACTAGAATTAAATATATTTCATGAATTAGTTCTTATTTTTATTATTTAAATTGTGTTTTGGGTTGAGAGAATTTTGGGTTTTGAAGAAAACTTCAAAAATGGAAATCCATGATTTGAATGACCAAAATTTATCTGAATTGGATAAATTTAGTATGGGTGAACTCGTATCGGAATGGGTAATCAGAATTTGTAGAATTTGTCGGGTTCCGAGGTGCGGGCCCGGGGGGAGGGGGGGTCGACTTTTGGGTCGATTTTTATAAAATTGCAAAGGTTGAAACTTTATTATTTGGAATCATTCCTTATACGTTTTATATGTATTTTGAAGTTTTTTTAGTTGATTTTGAGCCGTCCGGAGGCCTTCTCACCCGAGAAGTCTATTTTTGAGTATCGGATTATCGTCTTTGAGGTAAGTATCTTGGCTAACCTTGTGTGGGGGAACTACCCCTTAGGATTGAGTCTTCTATGTTGATTGTAGTCCGCGTACGCGAGGTGACGAGTGTGTACGCGGACTTATTTGCAAATAGATTGCCCTTTAGGGATTTTTGGGTCCTTATGTTTCCCGTATATGAATTGAACTTGTTATATCTGAATTCCTGATTTCTAGTCTCATCTCCTCCTGTTCAAGTTAGAAGTACTTGCCTAGGATTCCTTGTTTCTTATATGATCTTAATTGACTTAAATAAAGACTTTGTTTTTCCTACCGTTATGTTATGTCTTCCTTCATATGCTGCATATTTATTGAGAATTGTTCAAACTGAGTTTATTCGGTGAAGCTAATTGTCTAAGTGAGATTGGTTATAGCTGATTCCCTTGCCGGGATGATTTGGTTTCTTGGTTGCGAACTTGAATGTATAGAATCGCTGCTATATTTGTCTTGTCTTCCCCTCGTTATGTTGTTCTCTCTTTGTGCTTGGCATTCCTCTCAGTGGATACTTCTTATGAGCGAGTTGTTACCACATTTGTGATTTAAGTCTTTGTATTGATTTGCTCATCGCACTTTGTATTCGGCTTTGTTTGCTTTTGCGCCGGTTGTGGAAATATATATTGGTTTTGTCGCATTCTGGTTGTTTTTCTCAGTGGCTGCATTGCATATTTAAATTGGGACTACGGACAGAGATCCGGGAGCTTTCCCCCTGTACTGCATTGCATGACAAATTCTGAGTGGCGGATTGAGTTCCGGTAGTTTTATGATTGAGGAGATTTGAATCGAAAGATATAAATTATATATTGAAAAGTATAGCTGAAAAACAATTATATCCAGGAAAAGTTATGTCTAAAGGACTTCTTTTCGAAAGTATATTTGAAAAATATTTGTCTTGCAGAATGATGATATTTGAAAGAGCAGTACTTGGGAAAATATATTTTGAACATCACGTATTTTGGTGATACTTGAAAGAGCAGTATTTGGAAAAGTGTATTTAAACACCCCATATTTGAAGAGACTATGTTATAAAGATTTCTCTTTATAAAAATATATAAATATACATTCAGAGAAAGTATGTTTTAAAGGAGAAATTTCTCTATTCCTAAATGATTATATCTTTAAAGTTTTTAAAATGAACTCACGATTTAAAGGTTTTCACTCGAAGGTTTGACCAGCTTTATTGAGTCATTGGCTAAGGCCTGACGTGAATAAATTGATTTAGTACTGAGTTGCTTGTGTTTTTGTTGGGATGTAGTTCCCGCCATTTGCTTGCATCCTTTCCATTCTCTTTGCGTATTTCTATTATGTTGTCCGTTGATCGTGATTATTGAATTTTCTTTCGTATTGTTCGATCATATCATTAAGTACATTGAGAAATCTTTAGATAGATATTTTGGTTCGATCATTTATACACCTATGCTTTTTACTTATTAGACCGGTGGTGTCTTGACTAGTCCTCGTCACTACTTCACCGAGGTTAGTCTTGATACTTACTGGGCACCGCTGTAGTGTGCTCATACTACACTTCTGCACATTTTTGTGTGCAGCTTCAGGTTGTGGTTGTTGGTAGCTGCGCATATCGTTGCTGAGGAGACTCAGGATAACCTGCTGCTGCGTTTGCAGGCTTCAGAGTCACCTTCCTGTTTTATTTCTATTCAATTGTACTTACTTATTCCTAGACAGTTGTACTTAGATTTGATAGAAAGATTTCGTAGAGCTTATGACTTGTATTTACCGGGTTTTGGGAAATTGTAAACTCTGTCAAGAATTCTATTTCGAAATTTTTAAAAATTCCTTTATTATTGTTGTTGTTCAGTGAAAATGTTAGGCTTACCTAGTTTCTAAGACTAGGTGCCATCACGATACCCAACAGAGGAAAATTTAGGTCGTGACATATGAAAATTCATAATCATAAATAATATAATCACATAGTCATGAAAATATAAGGTAAAAAGCTTTTACCTTTCTTCCGCTTGAGTTAAGTAGAAATTTTTTTATCTTTTCATCTCATAAAGAGAGTGAACTTCTATTTTGATATCCGCTATTTTTTTAACTGCATAAAAAAATTTGAATCTGCTTAAAATTGTTGGTGAAATTACTAGTAATTATAGTTGAAAAATAAGATGAAGAATTTATTTTTCAAGCTGAGGCGTGAATATATTGCTCTCTTTAAGGAGATTCAAGACCACTGCGGTAGTATCTTCACCGATCCAGCAGTAATACTCTTGACTTATCCCCTACAGGATAACAGCCAGAGAACGTCGTATGACTCGAACAAAATCTGGACAAGTTATTGAGTCCAAAACTCAACCAAAATGAACACCTTCCTTCAACAAAAATAATATTCTCTTTTGTAGAGAATACGTTGGAGACTTAGATTTTCTCCTTCTCTTAACTCTCTTTTTCACTATACTAAGTTCACTTTTTTCATACACACTATCATATTTTTTCATTCCGACACAAGAAAGAAACACCACTATTTATAGGTGTAGAAACTCTTCCATGAAATAAATAATAAGGTAGTGAGATAAAAAGATTATAGAACATGGTTGGTGGTTACAAAATTTGATTTTTAGTGGGTAATTAGTGGTAGATTATAGTATTAGTGGTTTCATGAGTTACACCAAAGTAACGATCACTTTCTTGTCAATTTATAACCACTATCTCACCAAAAATAATACACTTTAATATTATAATTTTAGTATTAAAATATACTAATATCAACATAAATTACTTACTCCATTTGGCTTTATAAGTATACGATGAACCAAATTATTTTACTTACTCATTTTGGCTTTGATAAGTATATGAGGAACCAAATTATTTTACTCTCATTTATGCTTGATTAGTTCAAGTATTATTGTTTACCCCTAAAATTGGATAACAATTAGACTTATATTGTGGTTTTAAGGATATGTGATTTCACTCAACACCAATTGATAATATGCAGATAAACGACATAATTAAATTATAAGTGAATCAAACCAGTGTACAAACAGAACTCAACCCTCGAGTCGAAGTATTCTCGAACTTATAGGTGCAAGAACAGTTAGAAAATAGAACAAGCTGATGAACAATAATATAAGCGAGAAAGAAAGAATTATGTTGCTTTTGATATCTGTGAATAATGATGTGTTACAAACGATTAGAACTCCCCTTTATATAGTAGAGAAATTCTACTTATGGTATAACTCTAATTACAGAAGGAAATCCCATGATTAGATGATTAAATGCTTCTGATTTGATCTGTTCCGAGATTTACGCCATGATCCTCGAGCAGTCACATATATCTCGCTTTTCCATTATTTTGCTGTCTCCGATCTTACTCGGTGACTATCTCATTTGGCTTCGGTTGCTACCAACCTCGATCCCGACAGATACTTCGATTCTAAACTTGGTACCTTATCCTCATGATTGAGACAAAGTCAACCTTCGATGCAAATTCCTAATCTCTATCAAATAGTAAAATCGGGTGGGCCCGGTTTTAACCGTATACAAATAGTCCCCTCATTTTTTGGAGTGCAATGACAAGAAACGAATTGAGCCTTCGATTTGTTGACCTTGACCAATTATGACGCCATCCCTCGTGATGTAAGCAATGGAAGTGACCGAAATGTCTCGTCGGTACGGTTCCCCAAATCATTAATGAGCGCCAGTTGATGGTCGGCCACTAGGGCCTTTGAAACGTCGCCATGAATCTCATAAATAAGCCTTCTCTTCATTGATTCAAGTTTTACTTTCACTTTCTTCTAATCTCCAAAGTTTTACCTCCCCTAAGTTCTTTCATTCTACAGACCTTCAAGCTTTTCCGTTAATCTTTCTCTAACATCAAGTTTTATCTTCTTCTTTCTTCTGCAAACTTAAACGGAAATGGAAAAAACATCCAAAATAGTTCCCCAAAAGGAAAAAGCTTCTTCCTCACAGCTGGCCGATGAAAAAATGCCAGTGAGTCCGCGCCCTGAAGAGTGCGTTCTCGTCAGGTGTTCCCTTAATTCCGGCTTTAAGATCGAGAAAGCTTCCTCGGTCCCTGGTCGATGCGAGCATATGTCGAGGTACATTTGCTCGATAAATGAGAAGTACCTCGAGCAGGTGAAAATATACTGCAACTAGGGGAATAAAGAGGTGGTGATTCCAACCCCCGAAGAAAGTATAACCACCCACGTGGAAGGGTATCTGAGTGTTTACACTTACCCTTTCACGTTGGGCCCCCTCGACCCCGTCATCATCGACTTCTGTCGTCAGTACCACATAACCTTAGGAAAAATCCATCCCTCTTTTTGGAAAATAGTCATCATGCTCCGATTCTTTTCAAGCAAAGTCGATGGGATGTTATTCACCCTCGACCACCTCATTAGGTTGTACAACCCCTGTATCTATCAAGGGTTGATTAAACTCCAGCGTCAAGCAACCAAGGTGTTGTTCTGGAGCAACGACAAGGACAAAGATCGAGGCTGGATGGGTAGGTTCGTTCAAGTGAAGACTTCCGACCTCATCCCCGTAGAGAAGATTCCATTTCCTAAGAAATGGAACATGAACCGTAAGTATTATTTCACTATTAGTTTCCATGCGCTATTTTGTCCTTCTGCCTTTCCTTATTAATGCCTTCTTTCACAATGTAGCGGTTGTTTGAATGCCCCATGCGATCCTCAATCTTGAGAGCTGGGTTCGGAAACTGGCCTTGACCTTTTCGTACGCCGAGCGCTGTTGGCGCGATTTAGCAAAAGGCCGATGGGAGGCCAAGAATCATGGTAAGATCCCTTTTTACACATATGATGAATTGATCATAATATCATTTTATACTCATTCGATTTTCTTGTGTTTAGGCCTGAGCAAAGATGCGTTCATGAGGCCTTCGTCCGGCGAGGAGGAAGCTTCGGCTCCGGTTCCGAAATTGGCGAAGGATAACAAGAGAGAAAGGGACTCAACCTCTGAGGACCTAAATCCCAATAAGAAGAAGAGTTCGATTAGAAAATAGAAGATAGATATAGTCCCTGCCCATATACTTCAGTGGCTAAGGGAGGAAGAAGAAGCAGATGAATATGATGGCTCGGTGCTGGTAACCCGAGTGAAGAAAACCATCGAGGCCCTGATCGGTGGTGGTTGGTGAGGCATGGCCTTGTGCTGAGGAGGCCTTGGAGAAGGACTCGGGAGAAGTCCCCGAGTCAAATATCGAGGCTTCTCCCCACCGAAATGAACAAACGGTGGGTATGTTTGTGGGGGCTGGTCCCGGAACTCCTCGAATTATAAAAGAATGTCCCAAATGACTCATCTGGGACAATAGTAATTGGGGACTCGCCTACTCTCCCTGCCTTTTTCGAAGAATCAATTTGGGACGCTCAAGCTTTGAGGACCCCCGAGGTAGGCAGAGGCTTCGGAGGGGAGGATACCTTCCGAGATTTGTTTGTCGGGGTCGAAGATGCTTCCTACCTAAATGATGCATCCAGTCTCTTCGAAGAGGGTCAACGAATTCTGAACTAGGTAAGTCTTAATTCCTTTGTTGATGTTATATTCCTCCATCTTCTGTCTAACTCCCTTCCTTTTCCACGCAGGCCTTTTTCAAGTCCCGGGCTCAATTGAGCCAATGTGAGGCCGACCTCCAAAGGCTTTCGGAGGGAGGAATTCCCTCCAACTTCTCTGCGGGCAAAAAGATGAGGAGATTAAGGACCTCCGAGCCGAATTGGCTAAGGCTCACAAGGATCACACCGACCTGATCGGGCATGTAATGATAATTTTAAAAGCTCATGGGCTTGATTCGGGAATGGCAACTAATATTTCAATATCACAGCTGCAGCAAAGATCGAGAGGATCGAGCAGTTCCACGAGGAGGTCGAGGCGATTAAGGGGGAGTCCTACGAGTGGAAGGAAAGCATGGACAACATTACTGCAGAGAAAGAAACTGCTTTAGCGCAATTGTCGTCGGTCGAAAGCCAGCTTTGAGGCATGAAGGAGACAAGCTCGCCCAGGAAGGGAAGATAGAGGAGCTCGAGGCTCAGTTGGCTTCCGAAATCGCAAAGGCCAAATCTAAGGCCGAGAAGGCAAAGACCGAGGCTGAGGCATCCGCGGACATCTATCGAGCCGATGCTCAAGCCGCTCAAGTTCAATCGAGAGAGGCCGCCGAGACTGCTCAAACTCGTGCATATTGGTTTGCCGAACTCACTAAATGCCAGTATTGGAGGGAAACCCTCGAGGAGATCCACGCTCGAGGTTTCAATTTTGCCGAAGAGATAGCAAAGGCAAAACAACATGAAGCCGAAGCTAGAGCGCTGACCACTTTTGATGACGAAGACGATGATGGTGATGATGGAAGCAAGAGTGGGTCCGAGAATGGGGAGGACCCCGATGAAGAAGCTGCCCTCGGGAATAGTTAGGAGTCTTTGTATTTTTTCTTTTTCCTTTTTCTTTTGTGCAAGACCTCGATTGGTCCTTTGAAAATATCTTCACATGTCTAAAACTTTTCCTTTTTTGGCCTTTACCTCGACTTTCTCCTTGTGACAAATTCGGATTTGCTTTATGACTTATGAAAATTTTGATATACTTCATGCCTTGTGAAAATTTTGACTCATTTATGCCTTGTGAAAATTTTATTCGTAAATTCGAAGCTTAGGCAATTTGGTCGAAGCCAGACTAATATAGTCTTTGTAGTCTAGTGAGTACTTTCTCGAACTCGAAGTAGGAAGACCCTTAGGTTTTAGTTGAGTGAGGATGAATTCTCGAACTCAAAAAATATAACGGTCCTTAGGCTCTTGAATTGGGCCGATATGGCCTCAAGAGAGTGGCTTTTACCCTTTTCGGCTTAAAAAGTTAATCATATAAAAATTTGTCATGCCCTAGCACTAAGTAAGTCTTTAAATGTTGGGTTTTTTCAGGGTTTAGTGTTATCGAAACCCTTTTCTTTTTTGTGACTTAGCACAAATTTGTTCAGTACAAAATTGTTCGAGGGTTCAAACAGTTCGCTACCCCTTAGGGTTTTTCGAGGGCTGACGTTGTCGAAACCCTTTGGTTATTTTGCCGAGGGTAGCCTTTTTAATCGGTTTATAAAAGTATTCAAATGCCTGTTTTCATTACGGAATTCAAACGTCTCCGAACCGTGTTAGTTTGGCCGTAGCCTTAGGATTTGCTTGGGCTTATTTTCCCAATTATACTTCGAATTTGTTTGAAGCGTTAGTTCCCGAGTGGGGTGTCCTTGGCCTATAAAATCAAGGATTTCCTGTTGATACCCAATCTTTACTCAAAATATTTTAATTTTTCATATATAGCTTCAAAATCATGTATCAATAGCAATTGATATTTTTCCATAATTTTCCTATATTTGTATTAATCTATCCAGCATTTTATTGCCAATAAATAATTATAAAATTACATTAAAAATGATTTCAAAAGCATTTCATTGGTTTCATTAATTATTTTTGGTCATATTAAGACCAAATTATTTCATAATTAGCCAAATTGGCACCTTTTGGCTATAATTGCAATAACTTTGCAATTATAGCCCAATCATACGATTTTATACTATTTTTATCCAGAAATTAATCATTTGTATTTTTAAAATACTAAGTAATCATCTTAATTATTTTCTACACATGAAATTCATTTTTTATAATTAACGGTTATTTTTTATAAATTATTTTAATTAATTTACATGGGGTATTTAACAGATAAACACTTCCATTTCATTTATAACCTAACTAAACCAGACCCAAGTCTGATTAAAAATGGCCCAAATACCCCTAGACCAATACACTATCCTACCCGACCCAATCCCTTGTCTAATCTGGACCATTAATCAATTTTAATTAATGGTCCAGATCTCCCATTTCCTTAATTAACCCTAGAGACTACCCCCCCTTCCCCTCTTATTTCTCTCTTTCACTCCGCCATTAGACATCTCTATCATCTCTCAAACTCTCTCTACTAAACCTAACCTCTTACCGGCCGTCGACTTGCCGATAACTATGGTGGTCTCACCACTATCCCAGCCTCCATGGCTCCTTCCTACACCGGGTTATATCTGCCTTGAGGTCCTCAAAGGAACCAGAATGCGGTTCATTCACCTCTCATGGTTTTCATGTCATTCTCAGGCCGTCCATGGCCATCTGAATAAGATCCTCCCATCTCCGGCTAGAACCTGTGGTTTCTAAGCCGACTCTCTCTCTCTCTTTGGGTTCTCTCTCTGGAACCCTAATTTTAACACTAGATTTCTTAGATCTACAACAGATCTAAGTCTATTCTAGTTATCTTTACTGTTTTCTTAAAGATTTTTCCGATTTTTTCTAAAGCATCTCTTCATCTTCAAACTAGGGTTTCTAAACCCTTTTTCAAAAATGATTCTTCTTCTGACTTTAGTATTATTCTGTGATTTTCACTGTGTTTAAACGATTTTTTTAAATTTTTCCTTCATATGATTTTATTATGTTGAGAACCCTAAGTTTCTTGGTTTAATCTTTGGGTTATGAGTTCGTCTTTACTATTCATTCTTTTAACTTGTTTGCATGTTTGATTCTCATGAATCTGCTTCGATTAATCTGAGTATTTTGTGATTTCTACCCTATTATGTTCATTAGGGTTTCTGATTGTTGCTTCTTCCGCCTATATCATGTCTATTCTATTAAGTCATACTATGTTCTATGTGAATCCGTAATTTTGTGTGATTTTCACCCTATTTGGCTTACTAGGGTTTCTGATTCTGCCTATTTCTGCCTATTATGTTCTTACCTCGCTAACTCTCAGAGGTTTGTGTTTATCAGTACTATATTCCAGTTTGAATCCTTGATTCTATATGATCTTTACTTTACCATGTCTATCAGGGTTCTAATTCTTGCCTTCTGCCTTGCTTATCATGTGTTTATTCTGTGCAATTTGTGTTGATTCCCCCTAATCAGTACTATTTCCTATTTGAACCTTTGATTCCCTGTGATTGATACCTTTCACTAATCCCTTATGATGATTTCCCTGCTGATTTTCCGACCTTAGCTTATTTCTTGCCTTATTTTATGGTCGACTATGCTGTCAAATTAATTCTCATGTTATTTCCTTAATTAGAATCCTCTGAACCTAGCCTCAATTACATGTTCTATACTGGTATTGTGCTGAAATTATTTCCTTATTGTGTTATATTCCAGTCATATGGTATCTTTTCTTATTTATTGCATGTCTATTACCATTCAAAGTTAACTCTTTAATTGAAGGGAGTACTTATATTGATCTTATGTTGATTGATTCTTATTCACCAATCACTGCCTGACTTTGATTGTTACGTTATCCTACCTAGTTTCAAAGTACTATATATGCTCTCTCTTATTGACATTAAACAGACTAACACATTAGTTCAAACTCTATATACTACACTCAAAGCTTTCTGCTCTCTTTCTGTGTCACTTACTATTATTCTGAGTTAGCCGGCTGCAAGCCAAGGCTAACTATTGCGCTAAAATGACCCGGTCGGTCGTTACGTAGAACTTGCATTATAATTACTTTTATTTCCTTGTCATAGGTTGGTTATACTGTTTATGATGTGTTACTGTTGGTAGGCTTGGAATCGGAATGGTTGTAGTGAGAATTTAGTCACTTAGTCTTTAAGAATAGTCTTAAAGTGGGAGAATTCAGGAGAGTTGACTTATTGGTAAACGATCTCGGAATGCATATTTTATGGCTCAGATAGCTTCGTTAGGTGATTTGGGACTTAGGAGTGTGTTCGGAATAATTTTGTGATGTCCGGTGTAGAATTAGGCTTGAATTGACGAAAGTTAATTTTTGGTGATTTCCGGTCGACAGTGGAAAATAGGCTATCAGGGTCAGAATGGAATTTCGGAAGTTGGAACAGGTTCGTAATGTTATTTTGGATATGTTTGCAATATTTCAGATCAATCAGAGGTGTTTTGGATGGTTTCGTCATCGTTGGTGGAATTTACGAATTTCAAAGTTCATAGGCTTGAATTCGATGTGATTTTGGTGTTTTGATGTTGTTTTTGGTGTTACGAGGGCTCGACTAAGTTTGGATGATATTATGGGATGTGTTGGTATGGTTGGTTGAGGTCCCCAGGGCCTCGGGTGAGTTTTGGGTGGTCAACGGGGTGATTGTTGGATTTTGAACCAGCTGAATTGCTGGTGTTTCTGCAGCAGGGATTTACCTTATGAGTTCGCGGAGGTGCTCCCGCGTTCTCATAAAGGCTTTGGGATTTTGAGGAAATTCCTTCTATGCGTTCGCGATCCTGGAGGTGCGAACGCGGTGAGTCGAGGGGTCTGAGCATTGCGAACGCGGGAGTAGAGGTGCGTTCGCGTAGAGTATAGGTGGTTGAGGGACCCCAGGCCCATTGGTCTATGCGTTAGCGGGGCCTGGGGTGCGTTCGAGAAGGTGGGGCTGATGGAAGTTGTGCGTTTGCGGACTGGTAGCCACGTTCGCATAAATGAAGTTAAGGTCATTGGATTTTTGTTCTATGCGAACGCGATCGTTTTGGTGCGTTCGCGATGAGGAAAACCTAGGCAGTATATAATTAACTCATTCGCGACCATAACCCACTTTTCCACCATTTTTGAACGGGAAGAATCTTTTGAGGCGATTTTTAAGAGAGGAAATCATTGTTCTTCATTGAGGTAAGGATTTTGGACCCTAAAACTCGATTATATGTGATTAAGGATCAAATTATCATCGTTTAATTTATGAAAATCAGTAGAAAAAGATGGAATTAGGGCTTGAGATTATGAGACCTTTAGGGGGAAGGGTCAAACGAACTCCAATTTAGAGTTCTTTATATATACGGACTCGTGAGATGATGAAGAACATTTTGGTATAAAATTTGTCGAGTTCCGAGGCGCGGGTCCGGGGGTCGGGTTTTGGCTAATTTCAGATTTTGTGCTAAAATTGGTATTTTTGAATTGGAATTCATTCCCTTAGCATAATTTGATGAGAAAGATCTGATCTTTATAGATTTGGAGCACTCGGAAGTTTATTCGAGAAGCAAACGGGTTGCAGAGTAGCTTTTCGGGCTAGTTTGAGGTAAGTAATGTCTTTAAATCCTGTCCTGAGGGTATGCAACCCCGGACTTTACATCCTTTCATGGATTTGGAGTGACGCACACACTGGATGACGAGTGTGGGGCGTGCACGAATTGGAAATTTGGAAAACATATCTTTTTAGGCAACTATTGAGTTGCGAAACCGCTAATAAAGCATATGGTTATTAGTATTACTATGTTTTGTTATTCCTGGGCTGTAAGCCATGTTTGGGGCCTAGTGCCGATCTGTTTTAACCCCTTGAGGGCTATTTTACTGATATTCCTCACCTTGAAACTATGATTTTACACTCAGTCTTTCTTGTGAAATTGTTGACACTCTTATTTGATAATATTACAATTTCTTGAAATGAGATACTATTTTGGGTCGAGAACCCTGTTTTATTTATGGCCCGAATTGCATGCTGAGAGTGTCTGCCTGAGTGAGGCTGAGGACCAATATTGTGAGGATGTTATGATGTGAGAGAGGCCGAGTGCCTGAGAGTGATTGATGCCATGATTTCGCTTGTTTATAGCGCTTGGGCTGTAGGAGCCCCTTCGGAGTCTGTACACACCCCCAGTGAGTGCAGGTACCTACTGAGTGCGAGCGTCGGGTGATGAGTGATTGGGAGGCATGAGTGACAGTGAGGTTGCCCGCGAGCCTGATACTGAGTGATGGTGAGGTGCTGAGGGAAATTGTTACGAGTGATGATTATGGCCCGAGAGGCAGTTTTATGATGATATTTTACTGAGTTTTGACTATGATTCACTTCATTTTCAAACTGATATTACTGAGAGTTTTATTGAGATATATTGAAAATATACTTGTTTCAAAAGTATTTTATGGAAACTGGTTTTCGAACTTATGTATACTGTATTGAGACTTGATGTTTTACTGTTTTGTGGATTGGTGTTTTTGTGATGTGTGTTCATATACTTCAGACTGTGATTTATTTTCATTACTACTGAGTTGCCGTAATCATCATTACTCATTGCACCCCTGTGTGCAGATCCAGGTACTGGTTCGGAGTAGTAGTCGCCTGAGTTCGTGGTCATCAGCGTTTGGGATTTCGAGATAGCTGTCTAGCGTCCGCAGCTTCTCCACTTTCCTTCTTCATCTAGTACTTAGTATTTGATTCATAGACATTATTATGACATTTGCAGAGTTAGTTTATTTCTTAG
>ML314593.1:3639-13975 GCA_005239505.1 Nicotiana paniculata | reverse complement strand
TAAACCTCACCAAATTATATTCAAAAGTATTGAGAAAATTGAATAAGTACCAGTAGTATTTTAAAGACTTAGTTGATACGTCTATTCCCTGTGGGATCGACTCTGGGCATAATACCCCAGATTATATTTGCAGCGCCCGTTTAGTGTTTCTATAAGACATAGTTGAGAATGATCAGTGGGCCTATGAGGTGAGTAGTCTGGTCGAGGCAGACTCACTCAGTTGGACTCAGATTTCAGAGATGTTTCTGCGAGAGTATGTCCCTCATAGCCTCAGGGATATTTGGCGCACGAAGTTTGAGTAGTTGCGCCAGGGTACTATGAATGTGTCAGAGTATGGAGTATGTTTCAGTGAGTTAGCTCGGCATGCACCAGCTTTGGTGGCCACAGTCAGAGAGAGGGTTGCCGCTTCATTGAGGGACTTCACCGTAGCATTCGGGCCAGTATAGCCAGAGAGTTGGAGATAGATATCACTTATCAGTAGGCAGTGAGTATTGCCAGGAGAGTAGAGGGCATGTTTTCCCAGAACCGAGAGGAGAGAGAGGCCAAGAGGTCTCGAGAGACTGGTCACTTTTCAGGAGCTCCTGCACCAGCAGCACGCTATGGTAGGGGCTTTGTGGGTTGCCCCTGTTCATTCAGCTCTTCCAGCAACCAGCGGTATTCCAGCTCATCCTAGACCTCAAGAGTCCTATTATGCACCGCCAGTATCCAGTATGCCTCCAGTTCGAGGTGCTATTACCAGCCATCCGAGCATGCCAGCTCCTATTCAGTCTCGGTCGCAGCATCCTCTGATGGTTTGTTTTCAGTTTGGTGACACTCGTCACATGATTAGAGATTGCCCTAGGGCTAGGAGGGGTGCACCTCTACAGTCTAATCAGCCTCCACGTGCTCCGCCGGGTCCTCCAGCTATTCTTCATGCCCCAGCTGCCACTCCACCTCCTTAGTCAGCTCGAGGTGGAGGTCGGGGAGGTAGAGGTCTCCCTAGAGAGGGAGGCCAGGCCAGATACTATGCCTTTCTAGCCCGTTCCGAGGTTGTTGCTTCAGATTCAGTCATCACAGGTATTGTCCCTGTCTGTGATATAGATGCATCAGCATTATTTGACCTAGGCTCTACGTATTCATATGTGTCCTCTTATTTTTCTCCACATTTGGGGATATCTCGGGATTCTTTGAGTTATCCTATTTATATATCTAACCCTGTGGGAGACTCTATAGTTGTGGACCGCATATATCGGTCGTGTTTGATTTCTCATAGAGGTTTTGAGACCAGGGTTGATTTGTTATTACTCAGCATGGTAGATTTTGATATTATCTTGGGCATGGACTGGTTGTCGCCCCATTATGCTATTCTTGATTGTCATGCTAAGACCGTGACGCTGGCCATGTCAGGCTTGCCGAGATTAGAATGGAGAGGTACATTAGTGTATACTCCCTTTAGGTTCATTTCATTTCTTAAGGCTCAGCGGATGGTTGAGAAGGGGTGTGATTCATATTTGGCCTATGTGAGAGATGTCAGTGTTGATGTATTCCCAGCTGATCTTTCGGGTATGCCGCCCGATAGAGATATTTATTTGGACATTGATTTTTTGCTGGGCACTTAGCCCATTTCTATTCCTCCTTACCGTATGGCTCCTCCTGAGTTTAAGGAGTTGAAGGAGCAGTTACAGGAGTTGCCTTATAAGGGTTTCATCAGGCCCAGTGTATCACCTTGGGGTGCTTCAGTGTTATTTGTGAAGAAAAAGGATGGCTTTATGCGTATGTGTATTGATTATCGGAAGTTGAACAAGGTTACAGTGAAGAACAGGTATCATTTGCCTCACATTGATGATTTATTCAAACAGTTATAGGGTTCCAGAGTATTCTCCAAGATTGACTTGCGATCTGGCTATTATCAGCTGAAGATTCGGGAGCAGGACATCCCGAAGACTGCCTTCAAGACCATATATGGTCACTATTAGTTTCTTGTCATGTCATTTGGGATAACCAATGCCCCAGCAGACTTTATGCATTTGATGCACAATGTGTTCCGGCCTTATCTTGAATCATTTGTCATTGTGTTTATTGACGACATATTGGTGTATTTTCGGTCCCAGGAGGATCATGAGCAGCACTTGAGGACTGTGCTTCAGACTTTTGGGAGAAGAAATTGTATGCCAAATTCTCTAAGTGTGAGTTATGGCGTCATTCAGTGGCATTCTTGGGCCACATAGTGTCTCGTGATGGGATCAAGGTAGATCCGAAGAAGGTGGAGGCATTGCAGAGTTGCCCTAGACCGTCATCAGCTACGGAGATCCGTAGTTTCCTTGGGTTAGGAAGGTACTACCGTCACTTTGTGGAGGGATTTTCATATATTGCAGAACTTATGACCAGAGTGACGCACAAGGGTGCTCCGTTCAGGTGGACCGAGGAGTGTGAGGAGAGCTTTTAGAATCTCAAGACAACTTTGACTACGAGTTCGGAGTCCAACACTGTCTATTGTGATGCCTCGAGGATTGGCCTTGGAGCAATATTGATGCAGGACGGTAGGGTGATTGCCTACGCGTCCAGGCAGTTGAAGGTGCATGAGAAGAATTATCCGGTTCATGACCTCGAGTTAGCAGATATTGTTCACTCCCTAAAGATCTGGCGTCATTATTTTTACGATGTTCCCTGTGAGATTTACACTGATCACCAGAGTTTGCAGCACCTGTTCAGGCAGAAGGACCTTAATCTACATCAGCGGAGGTGGTTGGAGTTACTTAAAGAATGTGATATCGCCATATTATACCACCCGGGGAAGGCCAGTGTAGTGGTCGATATCTTGAGTCGCCGGGCGAAGAGTTTGGGGAGCTTGTCATATCTTCCAGCGGTTGAGAGGCCTTTAGCCCTGGCTGTTCAGTCTTTAGCCAGCCAGTTTATGAGGTTGGATATTTCAGAGCCTAGACGGGTATGAGCTTGTGTGGTTGCTCGATCTTCTCTTTATGACCGCCTTAGAGAGCGCCAGTATGATGACCCCCACATTCTGGTTCTTCAAGACAGGGTCCAGCGGGGCGATGCCAGAGATGCATCTATAGATGATGATGGCGTGATGAGGATGCAGAGGCAGATCTGTGTGCCAATGTAGATGGGCTTCGGAAGTTGATTCAGGAGGAGGCCCATAGCTCGTGGTACCCCATCCATCCGGGTTCCGCAAAGATGTACCAGGACTTGAGACAGCACTATTGGTGGAGAAGGATGAAAAATGACATAGTGGAATTTGGCCAAGTGTCTCAACTATCAGCAAGTTAAATATGAAAATCAGAGACTAGGAGGTTTACTTCAGGAGATTGAGCTTCCAGAGTGGAAGTGGGAGCGGATCACCATGGACTTTGTAGTTGGACTTCCACGAACTTTGAGGAAGTTCGATGCTATTTGGGTGATCGTGGATCGGCTAACCAAGTCAGCTCATTTCATTCCAGTGCTGACCAGTTATTCATCAGAGAGGTTGGATGAGATTTATATCATAGAGATCGTCCGCCTTCACGGTTTTCCAGTATCTATCATCTCAGACAGAGGTATGCAGTTCACATCACGGTTCTGGAGAGTCGTACAACAGGAGTTGGGCACCAGGGTGGAGTTGAGCACAGCCTTTTACCCTCAGACAGACAGGCAGTCCGAGCCCACGATTCAGATTCTTGAGGATATGCTTCGTGCTTGTGTGATGGAGTTTGGAGGGTCATGGGAACAATACTTTCCACTTGTAGAGTTTGCTTATAATAACAGTTGCCAGTCCAGCATTCAGATGGCAGCATATAAGGCTTTGTATGGTAGACGGTGTTGGTCTTCAGTGGGATGGTTTGAGCTGGGTGAGGCCGCGATTGTTGGGTAATATTTGGTCCAGGATGCCCTAGACAAGGTGAAGGTGATTCAGGAGAGACTTCGCACAGCTCAGTTCAGGGAGAAGAGTTATGCGGACCAGAAGGTTCATGATTTGGAATTTATGGCTGGTGATCGGGTTTTGCTTCGGGTATTGCCTATGAAGGGCGTCATGAGGTCCGGGAAGAAGGGTAAACTGAGTCCGAAATTCATTGGCCCTTTTGAGATATTGCGGCGTGTTGGGGAGGATGCTTATGGGCTTGCCTTGCCTCCCATCCTAGTAGGAGTTCATCCGCTATTCCACGTCTCTATGCTCCGAAAGTATCACGGCGATCTAGCTTATGTATTGTACTTCAATTCAGTCCAGTTGGACAAGGATCTATCTTATGTTAAGGAGCCAGTAGCCATTTTAGATAGGCAGGTCAGAAAGCTCAGGTCAAAGAATATTGCATCAGTAAAGGTTCAGTGGAGGGGTCAGCTGGTCGAGGAGGCGACTAGAGAGACCGAGCAGGATGTGTGCAACCAATACCCTCATCTTTTCACAACTTCAGGTATGTCTTTATACTTGTTTGAGAACGAACGATTGTTTTAAGAGGGGAAGAATGTAACGAATCGGCCGGCATTTTGAGAGTTAGAGACCCGATCCCCTAATAACTGCTTTCCCCACGTTTATTTTTGCTTTTGGGACTTGCCGGAGTGATTAGCTATGAAATTCAGAGAGTTGGGGACACTTAGTCCCTTATTTTGAGTTTAAGCTTTAAAAATTGGACCGTGTAGGAACTGTGTTAAGACGAGTCTGGAATGGAATTATGTCGAATCCGTTAGCTCCGTTGCGTGATTTCTCGTTTAGGAGCGCATCCGAAATGTGGTTTTGAGGTCTGTAGTAGAGGTAGGCTTCAATTGGCGAAAGTTATGATTTCGGCGATTTCGGCTAATAGGTGAAATTTTGATATCGGGCTTGGAATGGGATTCCGAAAGTGGCTGTAGGTCCGTAGTGTCATTTGTGACATGTGTTTCAATTTTCAAGTCATTCGAACTAGTTTTGACGTGTCTCGGCATCGTTGTGGATTTTGGAAGATTTCTATATTTTTAGGCTTGAATCCATGTATAATTTGTAATTTTTGTGTTATGTGATGTGGTTTGAAGGCTCGACTAAGTTTGAATGAGGTATTAGGACTGGTTGTTAGGTTTGGTTGAGGTCCCGGGGGCCTCGGGGGTGTTTTGGAGGCTCAACGGGTCATTTTTGGACTTGTGGTATTGTTATTTTGCTCGTGTAAGTGCAACCAGTTTTTCTTCATCGCGATCGTGAGAGGGAGTACGCGATCGCGTAGAGTAAGATGGAGGCCAGTCATATTTATACATCGTGATCGCATAGAATGGGAGACAATCACGTAGTGTAGGCAGCTTGGTCATCGTGTTCGCGTGGGCTAGGCCGCGTTCACGTAAAAGGAGTGAGGCAACAGTGGTGTTGATCTTTTGTTCTTCTTGGTCGCGTGATCCCAGTCACGTTTGCATAGGTTCTGTGTAGTGGTGCATCGTGTTCATGTGAGTGTTTACGAGTTCGCGTAGAGTAAAATTTGAGGCACGAAATTTGTTCTTCACGATCACGATGGTTCTTCCGCGATCGCGATTAAGGAAAATCTTGGGAGAATAAAAATGTTCAAAATCGAGGGTTTAAGTCATTTTTCATAATATGGACTTGAGAGCTCGGGATTAGGAGATTCTTGGCGGGATTTTCACCTGGGAAATTTGGGTAAGTAATTCCTACTTGGTTTTGACTAATTTCCATGAATCTATGCTTAAATACATCCTTTAATTTCGAATTTGAGGTGTCATTTTGGGAAAATTTTGGATAAAGTTCTTAGATCGAGTTTTTGAGTTTTGCTCAATATTTTGGTACCCGATTAGAGTAATTTTTGTATGATTAGACTCGTGAGTGAACAGGTGTCCGGAATTTGTAACTTTTACCCGATTCCGAGATGTGGGCCCGGGGGATTTTTTCGGCGATTTCCCTAATTTCGCGCTTTAGCTTCAAATTTGTTTATTAAACTAGTTGTTTGTAGTGATATTCACATTATGTAACTTATTTGAATAGAGTTGGGCCATTCGGAGTTTGGTACTCGTGGCAAGAACGTGATTCCGGGTTGAATTGAGTAGTCGAGGTAAGTGGCTTGCCTAACTTTGTGTTGGGGACTTCCCCCTTAGGATATTTGATGCTAAATGTTGTGTGGGCGCCATGTACGTGAGGTGACGAGTACGTACACGGGCCGTTATTTGGTAAATCTCATTTTTCCCTTACTAAAACATATATTATTTTTCTCTTCTATGAACTTTCTCTCATGTGATAGATTGTTTAGTTTTGATTAGGAAAGCATGCTTACGTGCTTAATTGCCTACTTGATTTTCTGTGCGCCATGGTTAGTTAAGCCCTTATTTGCCTTATCTGTGATTAGTATAAACTGTGTAAATTCGATGTTATGTTTGTCATTCATTCTGCATAGCATATTTAAATTGGTACTACGGACGTATTCCGGGAGATCCCCCTATACTGCATATTTATTTTAGGACTATGGACGTATTCTGGGAGATCCCCCTGTACTGCATATTTACTTTGAGACTACGGATGTATTCTGGGAGATCCCCCTGTACTGCATATTTATTTTGGGACTACAAACGTATTCCTGGAGATCCCCTTGTACTGCATAATCATTTGGAACCGCGGGACGGTATCCCGGGAAATTTCACCTTGTGATATATATTGTGTCGAGTCGAGGACTCTCTTTACTGTAGAACTTATATTGTTTTTCTTAAACTATTTACTATTTACATTACTAATCTTGTTCTTTTTAAATTGACTTATATATAAATCCATTAGAGCCTTCACCTGACCTCGTCACTAGTTGACTGGGGTTTGGCTTGGCACTTACTGGGTTCCAAATGTTGTGTACTCATGCCCTTTCCTGCACATGATTTTTATGTGCAGATCTAGGTACGAGCTATCAGCCTCGTGGTTAGTCGCTACTGATGATTCTAGGAGACCGCAAGGTATTTTAGCCGCGTCCGCAGAATCCTCTGAGTCCCCTTCCATTCTAGTTTGTAGAGATTTTCCTATGTACTTTCCAATTCTTGTTAGAGCAATAGTAGTGTTAGAAGCTTGTGACTGTATGTGACATTTCGGGTCTTGGGGAGTTATATTTTGTATGCGCCGAGCAGACAGTATGTTAATTATATCATTGCCCTTATCCCCTATTATTTTTTCTTTGTTTTATTTCTGTTTCCCCCCTTATAGTAGGCTAACCTAGTCGTAGAGACTAGGTGTCGCCATGACACCTTCGGAGAGTGAATCGGGTCGTGACAGGTGACGCCACAGAAATTGACACCCGATAATAGAAGAAGGATCATACATGATGTGCGGCTCTACATGTGAGATGAGGCATTCCTATGTAGGAAGTGCGCAGATCAGTTGGTACAAAGGTGTGTTCCTGAGGAAGGGATGAATGCAATATTGCATGACTGTCATGCTTTGCCATACGGAGGCCATCACAGTGGGGATAGAATCACCCAAAAGGTTCTGCAATCAGGTTTTTACCAAAATTGTTTAAGGATGAAAAAGTGTGACAAGTGCCAAAGAACTAGAACAATCACGAAGAATCACGAGATGCCATTGAAAAATATTCTGGCAGTAGAGCTTTTTGATGTTTAGGGGATTGATTTCATGGCATCGTTCCCATACTCTAATGGTCACAGGTACATCTTGGTGGTGGTCGAATATGTTTCTAAGTCGGTGGAGGCCATTGCTCTTCCTACTAAGGACGCAAAGGTAGTGGTAAACTTTGTAAAAAAGCACATATTCACACGTTTTGGGACTCCAAGAGTGTTGATAAGCGGCGGAAGAAATCACTTCTGCAACAAATTGTTGAATAATGTTCTAGAGGAGTATGGAGTTAAGAACAAGGTTTCCACTACCTATCACCCCCAAACGAGTGGTCAAGTGGAAGTGACAAACATAGAGGCAAATCAGATTCTGGAGAAAACATTAAGTGGAAATAGAAAAGACTGGGGCCGGGAAGCTGGACGACACATTATGGGCATATCGAACTGCATACAAGACCACCATAGATACTTCTCCGTACAGGTTGGTTTACGGGAAGGCATGCTATTTTCCTGTTGAACTTGAACGCAAAGCTAACTGGGTGATTAAAAGCCAAATATGGATATGGACTTAGTCTGTAAGAAGAGGTTACTACAACTCAACGAGCTTGATGAGTTTATATTGCACGCGTATGAAAATACCAAATTATATAAAGAAAAGACCAATAGATTGCATGACAAGCACATCCAACATTGCGATTTTGAGCCAAGTCAAGAAGTCCTCTTGTTTAATTCGAGGTTAAAGCTTTTCCCCAGAAAGCTTAAGTCCCGATGGGCAGTTCCCTTCGTTGTGGTAAGTGTGACGCCTCATGGAGCGGTGGAATTTCATGATACGAGCTCAAGTGGTACCTTCTTGATAAATTGTCAGGGAGTAAAACATTATTGGGGTGGTGACATTGCACGTCACAATACCTCGGTGGACTTGGCCGATGCTTGAAACGTATTGAGTCGTGCCACGATGTTAAATCAGGCGCTTGTTAGGAGGCGACCCAATTTGTTCTTTTTTTTTATGCTTCTAACTTTTTATTTTTTATTTTTTTTTGTTTAGAATAGTCTAGATAACGGCAGTTTAGGATTATTAGAGTTTAGGAGTTTTGAGACTTAGTTGGGCAGGTATAAGCATGAATTGGACATAAGATAAGTACATAATAGAGTCGGAGTGCAACTCGTGAGCTGAATATCGAAAATGAGGCGGACTCTGTGAAAATTAACCTACTGCGCCGTGTGGGGCATCACGCCATGCACCGCGTCAGGCTAGATGGCTCTCAGATAAAATAAAAATGACCCTCTGATAAAATACACAACCGCATGGGGTGTCGTGCGATGCGACGCGGCAGTGCAAAGTAATTTTAAAAAAATTAGCTTTTTAATCAAAACACCCATTCCCCCCCCCCCTTTTCTTCATTCTGCTTCAACACTCCCCCCTCTCTAATCCTCCCCAATTCCCACTTTCTCCTTCTTCTCAAATTCCTTCCACACACCCCTCCAATCCCCTCTATTAATCCTCAAGGTATGTATTCCTCTCATCTCATCTCTTTTCTTTTAGTAGTTGATTGTAGTATTTAAGTAGTTTTAGTTTATTTTGAACCAAACCCTAGGTAAATTTGGTTGGGCAATTTGTTAGTTTCTTTGCTTATTATGGTCGAAAATGGTATTTAAATTGTGGACTTTTCACTGTTGTAGCAATTATGGAATATTTTTGGTGTGTTGATCACGCTCAACTATGTCTTATAAAAGACTAAGCGGGCGTTGAAAATATAATCCAGGGTATTATGCCAAGAGTCGATCCCATAGGGAATTTACGTATAAATCAAGTCTTGAGAATATGTAACTTTTACTCAATCAATTCTCTCAAGACTTTTGAATATAAATTGGTGATGTATTAGTAATTCTACTTACAATAATAATAACTAACAATTACTAACAATGTGTTGTAAACAATTATAATAAAGGTCTAAGGTTATGGTTTCCCCCGTTGGTGAATTCCTTCTCAGATNCATAAATCTCTCTCAAGTAATTATGATAATTTACTAGACGCACTCTCTCAAGTTACGCTAGCTAAATTGCATTACAGTTCACTTTAGATTGCAACCGAGGTATCGTTGTCTCTAATCCAACCTCTAAACCCTCGGTTATGACCTTCGTCTATACTCCGGGAGTGATGTTGTTCAAACAACCACCTAAATATCCACTCTCTCTCAAGTATATACATAATAAATAGGAACAGCTAATTGATGGCCATTCATTTACTACAACAAGANGAAACTTAGCTACTCATATTCATAAGAACCAATTCTAAAATAACTTGCATAATTGAATTACAAAATAATAAGTAAAAGCTATGAAAATCAATGTTTGCTTCACTGAGTAGTAATCCACACGTTGTTTTTTTCTTCAATGGCTTCTCTCCATGGAATCCTTTTTCAAGTTGTGTTTTGTGGTTTATTTATATGTTTAGGACAAACCCTAAACGTGTAGGAGACTTCTATTCCAATCGGAAACACTTAAACTCTTCAAAACTCAGAATTGACTGGACATCGGGACCCAGGCGTTTGGGCTCAAACGCCCCCTTAAAGCCAGGGTAGGCCTGGCGTTAGGGGCCAAACGCCCCCTAACGCCAGGGTCAGCCTGGCTTTAGGAGCCAAACGCACCACTAACGCCAGGGACAGCCTGGCTTTAGGGGCCAAACGCCCGGCTAATGCCCGGGTGTTTCCTTTTCGACTCTTAAGCGTATTTTTGATGTATTTGCATCCATTTAGCTCGGTTTCCATCTCCAATTCACCTACACATGAAATAAACTCCATTATGCACATATAAATTGTATTTTTATACTTAAAGCACATAAAAAGTAAGG
>ML314592.1:0-65677 GCA_005239505.1 Nicotiana paniculata | reverse complement strand
ATATATATATATATATATATATATATATGACTGTGATAACGGTGGACAGGAAAATAAATATATATGACTGTAATAATGGTGGACTATATGATTGTGATAAGAGTAGACATGGAAATAAATATATATGACTGTGATAAGGGAAATAAATATATATGACTGTGACAAGGGTGTACATGGAAAATAAATATATATGACTGTGGTAAGGGTGGACATGGAAAATAAATATATATGATTGTGATAAGGGTGGACAGGAAAAATATATATGACTGTGATAAGGGTGGACAGAAAAAATATAAATATATGACAGTGATAATGGAGGATAATTATGCGTTACTGATTGTTATTACAGAGATTTGGAAGTTTATTATTTTATCCTACCGTTTTTCCATATCTTGCACATTTGGTTATTTTAAGTTAAAATTTGGAAACTTGGAAAGTTGTGTGAAATTTTTGTGACAACCGAGGCTTAGAATATGCGACTGAGTTATTTTATTTATTAATTGTTGCAGTTATACTTTTTTTTGTTTGTGTAGAATTGTTTTATTACTTTATTATATACATATATTATCGTAGGTTAAGTTATAATTGCCCCGCCTTAGCCTCATCACTACTTCATCGGGGTTAGGCTCGGCACTTACTCAGTACATGTGGTTGGTTGTACTGATACTACACTCTGCACACTTTTGTGCAGATCCAGGTACCGGCCAACAATAGAGATTTTTAGTAGCAGTCATCCATTATCCGGAGACACATGGTATATCTGCCAGCGTTTGCATCCCGAGAGTCTTCTCTTAGTTCGTAAAGACTGTTTTACATTTACTCAAAACAGTTATATTATTTCTTTCAGCCCATTATTTGTAGTATTCTTTAGTAGTTCGTGAACTGTGACACCAGACCCTTGGGTAGTCTTAGAGTTATTTCTAAAATTAGTTCGTGGCTCGGTTTATTTAGTTGTTTATTATTTTATATTTGGAGTTATTCATGGGAAACTATTAGATTAAGTTTACTTTAAATTTACTTTATTATGTTTAAATAGATAATTAAAGGAAAATAGCTAATCGAACTCTAACATTGGCTTTCCTAGCAAGTGTGGTGTTAGGCGCCATCACGATCCCTAAGGTTGGGAATTTGGGTCGTGACAATGGCAGTCTTTAGATTACGACATAATTGCTTAACTAATAAAGGTTTTCTAATCTGGTCCGAAATGATTTAATTGTCTTGATTGTTGGTTGAGTTCAGAAGTAGGTTCAATTATTAGCATGATTGATCATCTATTTATTGTTAGATCATGAATTGTGATGGTTGTTTGAATAGTCACATGATTAGGCTAGCGTTTAAATTCTTGTTTTGATTAGTGTCTCTGATTTAGATTTCGGAATTGAATTTGAGGGACTCTTATCTGTAACTGCTTGAGAAGGTTGTAGAGATAGAGTGACGGACTAAAAATGCAATAAGACTAATAAAATCATGTTAGAAATTTGGGTAAAAGGGTTCATTTCTGTTGAAAAAAGATGCCTTATTCCTGAATTTCAGGAACTGCACATTCCTAATATTATTCCCTCATTGTTTGTGCACATGACAAATTTTCATTCCCTATATAAGAGACCCCTTCTCTTCTAAAAAAATTCAGTCGATACACACAAAAGATCCTTTGAAAAATCCAGAATCTTTTCTTCATTTTGACACTGATTTTTACACTGATTTCAAAAAGAAAAACACTCAGAAAAAATTCCATCAAGGCTGAGATTTGAGGTTGCTTCTGCTATTTTCCTGTTGTTGATATTGTTGAATTCATCTTGTGTTAGTTTCCTTGGCCTTACCTCAGTCTGTTTACAAGCTTAGTTGAGTTCCAACTTCTGACTTTGAGCCTTTATTTGACCATTTCTCCTTTTAGGTATGTGACTGAAACATTACTTTAGTTCCAGAACTTTTCCAATGTGAAGTCATGACTGTTTTCTACGTTTTATTGTTGATTTTATTCGAAGTTGTTTGGCTCCAAACTAGTATTAACATGAAATAAATGTCCTATGTTTGATGTTGAGTTCATGGTTGATTTCCTTGTGAATCTGTTGTTCTTTTTATGACTCAGGGATTTTTGATTAGTTTAGCATAAGAATGGATTGTTATTTAATAAGCATGATTATTGATTGAGTTTGATTTTTTTTTTATGAAATACAGTTAATCTAGCTTGATTTATTTCTAATATTTCATTTGGCATCACATGTTTGATGAGGAAAAAAGAAAAAAAAAAGGGTAAAGTGAACGGATTCGAGGTCAATGGGTTGTGGATGAAAGCTGAAATGTAGAGTTGTTCTTTTCAGAAGATTCGAAGCTTATAGCTATTAGTCAAGTGTAAAGTGGGAACTAATTCTTGTGTTAAATTTGAGTTATGACCTAGGTAATGTATCTTATTGTAAGTTCTGAATATCGAATGTTAGCACCTGAGATTAATGTATCTCTCACAATTAAATATTTGGTAGTAAAGTCTCTGGAAGAACCGTTTTGAAGGCTCATTTGCCAATCCCTTCGTTTGACCTTTTGTTTTAATTTGAGGAAAAGCTAAAAAGGGTCACGCTGATTCACATGGATGTATATGGTGTTTTTAGTTGTTAATTAAATTGTTTCACCAACAAAACGTTCCTACCATATGTCGTGTAGTAATCCCAAATGAAAGGTGTTGACTTATGAATTTTAGGCACGTTCTAATCTATTGTCTTCATTGTGTACACGTTCGCGTGACATAATTATAATTTTCACAAATAAATCAAAGTATACATTCATGCGACTTTGCCGAACAACCTTAATAATTAATAAAGTGTTATCAATTATGTACACTTACGCGTGACATGATTTTTAGCGTGCTAAATAAAGCGGATTTACGCACATGTGATCTTGTTTACCTCAAAAATGGTGTTAATAATTATACTTGATTTGTGGTTCTAAAAATATGTGATTTATTCCAATACTAGTTAATAATCAAGGAATAAGTGCAAGTAAGAAGAATGTGATAACCAAACCAGTTTTACTAAAGGAGTGAGGGCTTCGTGCTTGATGGTTTTAGGGCCTCGAGGTCAGTTTAGTAACAATAAAGTATGAACAATAAATGAAGAACAATAAAGTTGAAGAATAAACTTGAGCACAACAAACGAGAAAAGCAGAGTAGAATATTCTATAGCAGTGAATGATATCCCTTACAAAATGATTGGGGTCTCCTTTATATAGGAGGAGAAAACTCTAATATGGTATATTTCTAATTATGACAAAGAATATTATTAGTACAACTGTATAACAACCTAGTACGTATTTGTACTATCTCTCACAAATTTTATCTGTCCTAACCACGTGTCCTTGGGAATTTCCCATTTTTTATTGACTGTCATCGATTTTGTTTAGCCTCGAGGTAGGCCATGTCGGGCCTTCGATGTGCTCTCTCGAGGTATGTACTCTGGGGTCGGACTCAAACCCTGCTTCAAGCCTTCCGAGCTCGGGCTCGTCACAACAGAGACCTTGAAATCGGACTCCTCCAATTTCGGTCGTATACAGATAGCCCCCGGGTTTCTTAGAATGAAATGATAAGAAACGATTTGAATTCTTAACTCTTCGATATCCCCACCACGATGTCAGTCACGTGAGGCCAGCGATTGGTGTGACGGAAAGGTTGTGCAGAGGTCATGTCTGCACAATTCTCAAAAAACCATAAATCAATAACGGCTATTGGCCGCCCTTTTGGCTTCTCCAACACGCTCAGATGAACCCTATAAATACTCCAGTCCTTCACTTTTTATACTTTTACTTTCTACAACATCTTCAAATCTTCATTAACTCTTCTCAACATTCACCCTTTCTTTGTGTTCATCTCTTTACCAGTTTCTTCTTCTAATTCTGACATTTGACAATAAACATGGCGAAAACTTCAAAAACAGTTCCTCAAAAAGAGAAAGCTCATTCATCATCACGCTCGTCTAAGAGCAAAACGGTAGTACCTCTTCGTATTGAAGAGTGTACCCCCGAGCCTTGTGAAACACCTTCTGATTTCAAGGTAGAAAACCCTTCCTCGGTTGCGGGAAGGTGTGAAACCATATCTCGATATATTAGTCTAATAACCGAAACCGAAAAAGTGAAGGCTGATTGCCGTTGGGAGGAATGCAGTACAAGTGGAGATCCCTTCACCTGAAGAGGACATAACCACTTACAAAGTTGGTTTCCTAAGCGTATAGACATACCCATTCATCTTAGGTCCCGTAGAACCTTCTTTACCACTGATAGACCCAGTGATCATCGATTTTTGTCGACAATATTGGGTGACGCTCAGCCTAATCTATCCTTCCTTCTGGTGAATCGTTTACCTAATTAAGTACTTTTCGAACATGGTTTCACCCTCGACGATCTGATTAGACTGTACAGCCCTCGTCTCTATCGAGGTGGCTTGATAAAATTACAACGTCGATCTTCGAAGTCTTTCTTCGCTAGCATCGATGAAGATAAAGACCGAGGGTGGATGAGCCGCTTCGTTCAAGTCAGGACTTACGACCTGGTTCCTGCTGAGAAGATGTCATTCCCCCAAGAATGGAACATGAAGCGTAAGTCTTGACTCATTTGTATGCTTCATTAATTACATATTTTCTATTCCTTTCGGACTAACTTCCTTCTAATGATGCAGCCGTCGGGTGGTACCTCGGTGCGGTTAAGGACCTCTCGGGCTGGGTTCGACAACTAGCTTCCACCCCCACATATGTTGAGTGCGCCTGGCGTGACTTGGCCAAAGGCCGATGGGAGGCCAAGAACCATGGTGAGTTTTTATCATTGACGTATTTGAATCCCTTAGTGAAATATCTCTTAATAACACGCTTAACTTTGGTGCTCATGTAGGCCTTGAGAAGCCGTTTCAATGAGGCCGCCTTCACCTGGAAAAGTAGATACCCCAAAACCTGCCAAAGATAAGAAGAGAAAGAAGGAGACTCCGGCGGAGTCCCCAAAACCAAAAAAGTCCAAGCTTCGAAAACCTAGGGCCTACATGGTGGCCTTGTCTCCCGAAGTTGCTACAAGTCTTCATGCTAAGGCCGAATAGGATGATCGATGCCCATTAGTGATCAAAGGAAGAGGAAGCACTGATGCTTCAGACGCCATCGAGCCGAAGACTGCTGCACTAAAGGCTACCAATGCAGTCCAACCTCGAGTTGAGGAGATTTCTGAAGGGAGCTCGGGCAAAGTTCTCAAGCCGACCGACCAGAGCATGACTTATGTTGAAAAGTACTCGGTCGAAGAGCCTGAAGAAACCAACCCCGAAGCTCCTCGAAGGAAGAAGAAATCCCCGATTGATCCACTCGGAGTGATCGACGTGGGTGACTCTCCACAAGGCCCATCATTTTCTGAAGGGCAGATACGGGATGCCCAGGACATGAAGACTCCTGAAGCGGGGGCATCCCACAGAGAGAATGATATATTCAAAGAATGCCTTGCCGGGATTGAGGAGGTCCCCGACCTCGGCGCCTCGTTTATCTTCGAAGAGGCTGATAAGCTTCGAAAGTAGGTATACTTTGTCTTTTAACAACTATGTTTAGGATTTGATTTGTGCCTTTCTAACTTCCTATCTTTGTGACTAGGCTGTGATGCTCTACGATCAGGATTTCTCCAAGTCTCGGGTTGAGCTTTACCGATGCGAAGACGAGCTTAGGGAGCTCATGCTGGAACATGATGACCTCAAGGCCCTCTATGTCAGAAAAGAGGGGGAACTTAAAGACCTTCGAGCCTATTCGGAGAAGGCGTCCCAAGAGAGGGCTGGGTTCGTTGAGCAGGCAATATAGCCTTCGTGGGCTTATTTTATGTTTACTTTCTTTTGGTGTCTAACGTTACAGCTTGATTTTTGCAGCTTAAGCAGAAGGATGATCTGGTGAGGCAGCTTCGGGAGGAGCTTATAGCCAAGGATGCTGAAACCCTCGGGTTGAAGCAACGGATGGATGGTTTGGCCTCCGAGAAGGATACTCTTTGGGAAGAGCTGACCTCGGCTGAGCAACAATTTCTGAGTGCAAAAGAGGAGGGTCGTAAATATAAGGAGCTTTATGCTGAATCAGCCGCTGAGTTATCCAAAGTCAAGTCTGAAGCTGATGCACTCATGTCTTCATATCAGACTGACACTGCTGCTGCAAATGCTCGGGCTAAGAAGGTAACTGCTGAAGCCGAGCTCAAGCTAACTCGTGACCTCAACCATGCTCGATTGGATCTCGAAGGCAGGCTCTCGAGGAGGTGCATGCCAAAGGTTTTGATCTTTCTACCGAGATCGAGAAAGTGAAGGCCTTAGAAGAAAAATCGGCTGCACTTCTCACTTCCAATGAGGATTATTCTAGTGGCTAGGAGAGTGGTGAAGACGAAGACGAAGTCCCCGAGGGGGAAGAGGCCACCGAAGATCAGGCTGTCAAAGGCCATGCCATCGAAGATGCAGCTCCTGAGGAAACTACCTCCGGTCTGGTGAACCCGACAGTAGACTAGGCTACTTTTATTTTCCTTCTTTTTGTGTAAGGCCTCCGTGTGGGAGCTTTGTAAATATGCTTTTGTGAACACCGTTTGAATATAAAATAATCTTTTGTTTCATCTTTGTTTTGTTCATTTTTGACTTGCCTTTACTTTTGAGATTTGATGTTGTTGCCGATCAGTTCGATGTATTGTACTTAAAATATAAAACCCTTAGGTTTCGTGTTTGATCAAGGACCGATAATAGGTGACCACTTAGGATCCGATCTTCGAGATAAGCTTTAGCTCGACATTTTCGAGTCCAAACTGCGTAAGGTCTCGAGCATGGTGAGCTTCGACCTTGAAGTGCTTTAAGTATCGGCCCTTAGGCTTTATAGCATCGGCCCTTAGGCACTTTCCGGTGGCCTTTAGGCTCTTTTAAGTTGGCCCTTAGGCTCTTTAGGTTGGCCCTTAGGCTCTTACAAATCGTCCCTTAGGCTCTTACAAATCGTCCCTTAGGCTCTTTTTAGGTTGGGTCAATTCGACCTCAAAATGGCTATAATTTTCCCCCTTTCTAGCTAAAGACTTGTGAAAAATTTTGTTATGTCTTGGCATGTTTTTATATTTGTTCGACTTTTTGACGGTTCGATTGATTGGAACCTCGATTGCAAGTCGATGTGCGATGATAATTGAATACCTCGTGAGGTTTTCTCGAAGGCTGATTTTTTCGAAGCCTTCACATTATTCGGGGCTAATTTTATCGAAGCCCTTTTGCTTATGCCGAGGGTAGCCTGATTTAACCAGTTTTTCGAAGTATTTGAAGACATTTAGTTTTATGGCGAAAGTCGGATGTCTCTGAGCCGTATTATTTCGGTAGTAGACTTTTTATATGGTCGTAGCCTTTAGTCCCCGAGTGAGATGGCCTTGGCCTTAATATCAAGGGAATGCCTTTTTTAAGGTCTTATAAGTTTGTGTATGCCTCATTGAGGTCTTGTGAGTTCGAGTATGCCTCATTGAGATCTTATAAGTTCGAGTTTGCCTTATTGTGGTCTTATAAGTTTGAGTTTTTGATGGCTCGACGTGTTGACTGTCAATGACAGTCCCTGAGTATTCGAGTATATTTGGCCCTTGAGCCGTTAAATGTGAAAATATCAGACTTCTTCGAGGCATAAAAGAAGAGTGTTTCGATATAATAAGAGTGCTTCTTGAGTAATCGATACATGCGTACATGTTTTTGCTATGGGGGGCTCGTTATTCTAATGGACACGGTTCATTTGACCGTTTGGCCCATTACAACATTCTCCAATCGATGTCCTCCTTGGAATGACTTGTTTTCTTCAAAAACGTAACCTCCGAGGGTGATGCCCCCTAGTATTCGAGGTTGATAGAAAAGAATTGTTGAATACTTTTTGAGTTTTTCTAGGTAGCATATAGGTGTTGCCTCGTTAAAAACCTTGCTGGTAAAACCCATTTGGGACAAAACCCGATCTAAGGGAAAAAGAGTGCAATGCATGCTATAAAACCCAAGGTCTTTGAGTTGAAGGGTGCTTCGAGATCGCCAATCGAACACCTGTAAGGAGTTAGTATAAAATATAAACCAAAAAAGGAAAAGGTCATACCTCAACAATAATAACGTTTGAGAAACAATATATTCCAATTGTTTGGTAGTAGCTCGCCTTCCATTGTGCCAAGTTTGTAGGATCCTTTGCCTACGACTCCGAGAACACGGTATGGTCCTTCCTAATTAGGGCCTAGTTTCCCTTTGTTTGGGTTTCGAATATTGAGGGTGAATTTCCTTAGAATTAAGTCCCCGACTCCGAAGTAGCAGAGGTTCGTTCTTCTGTTGTAGTACCTTTCGACCCTTTGTTTTTGAGCGGCCTTTCGGACTAATGCGGCCTCACGCCTTTCATCCAAAAGCTCGAGGGAGGTGTTCATGGCCTCTTTGTTTGATTCCTCGGTGGTATGTTGAAATCTGATGGTCGGTTCCCCGACCTTTACTGGGATCAACGCCTCAGAACCATATACCAAAGAAAATGGGGTCTCCCCCGTGCTTGACTTCGACGTCGTTTGATATGCCAAAGTACGTCGGCCAATACTTCTCTCCACTTCCCCTTCGCATTATCTAACCTCTTCTTTAAGTTTTGAATGATAGTTTTGTTCGTGGACTCGGCTTGACCGTTTGCACTGGGGTGATAAGGCGTTGATAGGATCCTTTTAATTTTATGATCTTCGATGAACTTCGTTACTTTGCTGCCGATGAATTGCTTCCCATTATCACATGTTATCTCAGAGGGAATCCCGTATCGGCATATGATGCGGTCCCATATAAATTTGATGACTTCTTTTTCTCTTATCTTTTCAAAGGCATGCGCTTCTACCCATTTTGAGAAGTAGTCAGTCATAAATAAGATAAACTGAGCTTTACCGGGCACCGTTGACCGGGGGCTGACGATGTCCATCCCCCATTTCATGAATGGCCACGGGGATAGGACCGAGTGTAGTTGTTCACCGGGTTGATGTATCATCGGTGCAAATCTTTGGAATTTATCACATCTATCCTTGGTGTCCTTTTCCATGCTATCCCAGTAATATCCCTCTCTAATCACCTTGCGGACCAAGGAGTCGGCACCGGAGTGGTTTCCACAAGTGCCGTCGTGGATTTCTCGTAGCACATAATCAGTATCCTCTGGTCCCAAACATATTGTCAACGGTCCGTCGAAGGTCCTCCTATACAATCTTCCATTCTCGTTGAGTGAAAATTGAGCTGTTTTGGCTCGAAGAGCCCTCGATTCTTTTAGGTCCGTGGGGAGCTTCCCATGTTTCAAGTAGTCGACATACTGTTCCTCCAATCCCATGTTAGACTCGTTAAGTTGATTTCTGCATGACCTTCTTCGATCACCGACTTTGATAGTTGTACGATAGTCCCCGGGACTATGTCATCTTCTTCAATAGACGAACACAAGTTTGCGAGTGCATCGGCCTTGTTGTTCTGTTCTCGAGGTATGTGGACCAGGGTCCACTCTTTGAAGCGATGCAATGTCACTTGAAGCTCGTCAAGGTATCTTTGCATCCTATCTTCTCGGACCTCGAAGCTTCCATTTACTTGGTTAACCACCAAAAGAGAGTCACATTTTGCTTCGATGACCCCTGCTCCTAGGCCTTTGGCTAGTTTGAGACCTGCAATCATGGCCTCATACTCGGCCTCGTTGTTCGTCAATTTTGAAGTTTTTATAGATTGTGTAATGATGCAGCCCGTAGGTGGTTTTAAAACTATACCGATCCTGGACCCTTTCACATTCGAGGCACCGTCAGTGAAGAGGGTCCATACCCCCGATGATGTGCCCGTTTTTAACAAGAATTCTTTCTCTACTTCGGGCACGAGGGTAGGCGTAAAATCGGCCACGAAGTCTGCCAAAATTTGAGACTTGATAGCCGTTCGAGGTTGATATTCGATATCATATCCTCCAAGTTTGATGGCCCATTTGTTCAATCGGCCCGATAATTCGGGCTTATGCAAAATGTTTCGAAGTGGATATGTAGTTAATACATATATAGGGTGACATTGAAAATACTGTTTCAATTTCCTAGATGCACTTATTAATGCAAGGGCTAATTTTTCTAAATGTGGATACCTGGTTTCAGCATCTCCTAGGGTATGACTCACATAATAGACAGGAAATTGCGTACCTTGCTCTTCTCGAACCAACACTCCACTTACCGCTACCTCGGACATGGCCAAATATAAATATAGTATTTCATCCTCCTTGAGAGTATGGAGCAAAGGTGGGCTCGAGAGATACTGTTTTAATTCTTCCAAGGCTTGTTGACATTCTAGATTCCATTCGAAGTTCTTCTTCTTCTTGATTAGGGAGAAGAAATGATGACTTCGATTGAAAGACCTCGAGATAAACCGGCCTAAGGCTGCTATATGCCTGGTTAGCCGCTGCACAAGTTTCACATTGTTTCCACGGTGATCTCTTCGATTGCTTTGATTTTATCGGGGTTAATTTCGATCCCCCTGTTCGACACCATGAAGCCCAAGAATCTGCCTGAGCTGACTCCAAAAGCGCACTTCTCGGGGTTGAATTTCATGTCGTACTTTCTTAAGATGTCGAACGTTACCTTCAAATGGGTCAAATGGTCCTCTGCACAGAGGGACTTAACTAGCATGTCATCAATGTAAAATTTCATAGATTTTCCTATTTGATGTTCGAACATCTTATTAACTAGACGTTGATATGTTGATCCTGCACTTTTAGCCCGAAGGGCATTACATTATAGCAATATGTACCATACTTTGTGATAAACGAAGTATTTTCCTGGTCCTCCAGATTCATTTGAATTTGATTGTATCCGGAGTAGGCGTCGAGAAAAGTAAGGATCTCGTCCATTCGTGGCATTGATCAATCAATCGATGTTGGGCAGTGGGAAAGAATATTTAGGGCATGCTTTGTTCAAATCCTTATAGCTACACACATTCTAAGTTTATTCCCTTTTTTGGGGACTACCACTATGTTAGCTAGCCATTCGGGGTATTTTACTTCTCTATTGGATCCTATTTTGAGAGGTTTTGTTACCTCATCTTTGATGAATGCATGCTTTACCTCGGACTGAGGTCTCCTTTTCTGCTTCACCAGTTTGAACCTGGGGTCGACACTTAGTCGATGGATGGTTATCTTCGGTGGTATCCCTGTCATATCTAAGTGGGACCAAGAGAAGCAATCAATGTTATAAATAAGAAATTGAATGAGTTTTTTCCTGAGTTCGGGAGTTATATCCGTTCCTAGGTATACCTTTCATTCCAGAAGACGCTCGATCAATATAACCTGCTCGAATTCTTCGACTGTGGACTTCATTGCATATGATTCCTAGGGGCGATGAAGGTTCGATGGGTAAGGAAATCTTCTTCTTTTTCCTCTACCACTTGTTCATCGGGCTCCTGCCCCTCGGGCTCAATCGAAGGTATGGGATGTGATTTCTATTTGGCTACCTGTTTGTCTATTGACTTCTCTGAGGTAGATGGTGCCGATAGCGGTGTCGAGTCGTGCACTGCGAACATCTCCTTACTTGCATGATGCTCTCCTATATTGTTTTCACGTTGATACCAGTGCATCATTATGAGGCTGAGATAAGGCCTCGATGTCTTCTTCGCTGAAAGTAAGGGCGTCCTCGGGTATGTAGTCTCTATTCCTCTTTTCCTTGGTAATGGACACTTTTGTTCGTTTGAATATGGGTCCATGCGGGACGTCGACTCCTCCGATTATCATGTGAATGACATGTTGGGGCTCTTCTGGTTCATTCTGCATGTTTGCATCTTTATCTCAAAAATGGTTCTTTGCTCGGTCGCTGAGAAACTCTCGAAGGTGCCCCTGGTTGAACAATGGGGCTACCTCCTCTCAAAGTTGTCTGCAGTCCTTGGTCCTATGACCATGAGTACCATGATACTTTCATATTACGTTGGGGTTCCTTTTAGAAAGATCAGACTGTATGGGTTTGGGCCATTGGTGTCTCTAATCTTGCCGATGGATGATACAATGTCTGAGGCATCAATGTTGAAGTTGTATTCTGATAATCGGGGTGCCTCCATAGGCCCCAAGTGTCTGTCAAACCCGACCCTGCTTATGAGTCCCCGGGAGCTTTGGCCTCGATCCGCTCTTCGGTCATTTCGAGGTATGTTACGCCTCGAAGTGTTCCTTCTGTCTTCGACATATGGCTGGTATATTTCTTTGTTTGGCCTCTACTCCATGTCTGCATTTCTTGATTCCTTTGCTAGTAGCCTGCTTGGATAAACTGAGCCCAAGGGGGCTCCCAACTGGTCGTCCTCAACCCTAATTTTTGACTGGTACCTGTTGTGCACATCCGCCCAAGTTACGGCGGGATAATGTGAAAGCATGTACATCCCAATCATCGAAGACATGTGGTAACTCCATTCGCTCCATCTGGAAACGGGATATGAACTCCCTCAGCATTTCGTTTTCTCTTTGTTTGATTTTGAAAACATCGGACTTCCACATCATGGACCCCTTGGACACCAACATGTGCCTTTACAAATGAGTCTGCCAACATGGCAAACAAGTCTATTGAGTTTGGGGGGGGGGGGAGGTTATGATACCACATCATGGCCCCCTTGGACAGTGTTTCTCAAAATTTCTTCAACAAAACAGACTCGATCTCATCGTCTTTTAAGTCGTTCCCCTTTATGCCACAAATGTATATGGTAATGTGCTCATTGGTATATGTGGTCCCGTTGTATTTTGGAATGTCGGGCATCCGAAACTTCTTCGGAATGGGCTTCGTAGCCACACTTGGTGGGAATGGTTTCTGTACAAACTTCTTCGAATCCAGTCCTTTCAAGACCGGGGGTGCTCCCGGGATCTGGTTGATCCTCGAATTGTAGGTTTCCACTTTCTTGTTGTTGTCCTCTATCTTCTTTTCTCCTGATTCGACCCTCTTAGTGAGTTCCCGAGCATTCTCATGATGGTGGGGTCAGTTCCTGACCCATTATTGCTTGATCTTTCCAGTGCTGGCCCAACTCGAGGAGCTGTTTCGGGTCCTGCTGTGCTCGGAGTTTTTTGCTGACTCTCTAACTGAGCGATAGCAACTTGTTGTGCTTGAAAAATTTCAAATATTACTTGTAGGCTGACTTCTCTTTCTTCTCGAGCCTGTGTTCTTTGCACGTCAGGTTGGTCTCCTCCACGTACACTTCCTTCAATGCCAGTGCCCAAATCAACGTGAAAAGCACTTTGTGAACCTACGTCGACAGGGTTTGGTACTGGTGCTACCCCAGGGTTTAGCGGCGGAACACCGGCCCTTGAAGCTGTTGCACTATTTTCTCCATGGAACCTGAGACCGTCGTTTCCATGTGCATTTGCTGAGTTAGACATATTTTCACCTGAAATCAAAGAATCTTTGGACAAGAAAAAGTGTTAAGAATAACGTGTGTTATCAAAAAACTAGCACCAAAATAATCATTATTATCTTTAGCCCCATGGTGGGTGCCAAACTGTTTACCTCGAAAATAGTATTAACAATTATACTTGATTTGTGGTTCTAAAAATATGTGATTTATTCCAATACTAGTTAATAATCAAGAAATGATAAGTGCAAGTAAGAAGAATGTGATAATCAAACCAATTTTGCTAAAGGAGCGAGGGCTTCGAGCTTGATGGTTTCAGGGCCTCGAGGTCAGTTTAGTAACAATAAAGTATGAACGATAAATGAAGAACAATAAAGTTGAAGAATAAACTTGAGCAAAACAAACGAGAAATGCAGAGTAGAATATTCTATAGCAGTGAATGGTATCCCTTACAAAATGATTGAGGTCCCCTTTATATAAGAGGGGAAAACCCTAATATGGTATATTTCTAATTATGAAAAATAATATTATTGGTAAAGCTGTATAACGGCCTAGTACGGATTTGTACTATCTCTCACAAATCTTATCTGTCCTAACCACGTGTCCTTGGGAATTTCTCACTTTTTCTTGACTGTCATCGATTTTGTACTGCCTCGAGGTAAGCCATGTCGGGCCTTTGATGTGCTCTCTCGAGGTATGTAATCTGGGGTCGTACTCGAACCTTGCTTCAAGCATTCCGATCTCGGGCTCGGCACAACAGAGACCTCGAAATCGGACTCCTCCGATTTCGGCCGTATATATATCTGTTTTCAAAGATAAGTCCATAGCGCCATAGTTAAAAGCGGTAAAAGGTAAAATATACATAGGTTATAGAATACATAATTAAATAATTTAATTAAGCCAGGTACTATAAAGTGACCGTGCTAAAACCATAGAATTCGAGAATGCCTAACACCTTCTCCCGGGTTAACAGAATTTCTTAACCGGTCTTCTGGTTTTTGCAGAACTTAAACAAAGTCAAATTTCCTTGATTGGCGGTTTTAAAATAAACCGGTGACTTGTGACACCATAATAATTATTCCAAGTGGGCGACAGTAATTAAATAAATAATTTCATTTCGGATAATGTCACTTTAATTGGAAAAACTCTCTATCTCTCGGGAAAAGGCAGGTGTGACAGGCATATTCCCGTATTTGCATTTGGATATTTCTAGAAGGTTTCGACGCTAATTGATGAAAGTTAGAAATTTGAAGGTTTGAAAAGTTCATAAGTTTAACCGAGAATTGACTTTGAGGATATTAGATTCTAATTGTGGTTCAAATAATTGGAATGCTTCATTACTTCATTTGACACTTGTGTGCAAAATTTGAGTTTATTTCGAGTTGATTTGATATATTTCAGCACGAGTTTTGGAAGTTGAAAAGTTCAAGTTTATTAAGTTTGTTTTGAGGTGCGATTTGTCGTTTCAGTGTTGTTATGCGTGATTTGAAGCCTCGAAATAGTCCATGTTATGATATGGGGCTTGTTGGGATGTTTGGATGGGTTCCTGAGGGGCCCTGGTGAGTTACAGACGTGTTTCAGATTATTTTTTATTCATGTTTCCATTGTTGGTGTGTTCTGGTTTCTGGTGCTTCTATTGGCCTATGCAATCGCGAAGCATGTTATGCGATCACGTAGAGAAAAAACTTGGAGCTAGAAGAATCTTAATCGCATTCGCAGAGTGTTAAGAATAAACAGCTAAAAACTGGAATTTCTTCTACGCATTCATGTAATAGGTGACGCGTTCGCAAAAGTGTGGGAGCCTATGTGCTTCGTGTCTGCCTGGTGCAATTTGCAATCGCATAGAGTTCTTGTGGAGGCGGTGTTGTTTATTCATCACGATCGTAATGGGTTGTGCCGATCGCATAATGTATTTGTGGGTCACTGCATTTTATTCCTCGCGATCGTGATGGTATTTTCGCGATTGTGATTCATTAATTCTCCCAGTGATTATAAAGTACTTTATTTTGGAAGTTTCAGCCATTTTAGCATATTTGGAGCTATGGAGCTTGGATTGAAGCGATGTTCGCCAAATAGATTAGGGTAAGTGTTCTCTACTCGATTTTGATTATATTTCATGAATTTATCCTCGTTTTTGGCATTTGGTTGATTATTTAAAAAGAGAAATTGGGCGGGTTTTTTCTAAAGTTTCATAGAGTGAATTATTGAGTTTTGAACGTCGATTCAGAGTCGGATTTGAGTGAAACTAGTATGGTTGGACTCGTAACTGAATGGGTTGGACTTTTTGGTTCACTTTTGGCTTTTTATTAAAGAATTGACCTTTATCTATTGGGTTTGTTTCCTTTGGCATTATTTGATGTATTTGAGTTGCTTTTGGTTAGTTTAGATGCGTTTTGATGCTTACGTGGGATGGTATTTTTGTAACATTGTTTGGCTTGCTCGGTATTGGATTTGGCTTGTTCAAGATAAGTAATACTTCTAAACTTGGTGGTGAGGGTATGAACCCCTGAATATATATATATAACACTAAGCACATAATATATATATATATATTATGTGATTAGTGTTAAGGTGATGTGCATGCTAGGTGACGGGCGAGTGGGCGTGCACCACGTGAATTATGAATCAGTTGATTCTGTGATGCAGTGTAGTTTCTTAACCTTGTTTCTATCCATGAAACTTCCACGTGTTAGAGAAATTGAGTTGTGAATCATATTAGAAATTATGTTTAAGCTATATGTTTTTTTTCTTTTGGTACCTACTGAGGTCATCTATGTTGTTGATTTATTTTCTTAAATTGCATCTACATACTCAGTCATGTTCAGTCATTTACATATCATATCTCAGTATCTGTTATCATTCGTTGTCACATCATATTGTTGTCATTATTTGGGCCGATTGGCATGAGATTTGTGAGCCCGACAGACTGGAGAGATTGATGACTGATTTGGGTCCTAAGGGCTGGATTGTGAGTGATATTGATGGCATTGGGCTGCATGTCACCGCATGTATTATATATATGTGAGGATCGGGTTACACGCCGCAACAAGCCTTATGGCTATATGTGGATCGAGTTTTGCGTCGCAACAGGACTTAGGGATGCATGTGAATCGAGCTGCATGCCGCAACACGTTATATTAGCGCTTAGGCAGGATGCGCCCCTCTGGAGCCTGCACACCCATAATGAGCAAAAGTTCTATCAATTTCATGATGGGATTGGGATGTACGCCCCAACATGTACCATACACTGCTGAGTGACCGAGTTTGTTGACTGATTGAGCGTGATGAGTGAGAGGGTAAAACAGTGAGATTGAGTACTTTGAGAGTGTGGGTACATGACTTCATCACTGTGGTGCATTGCATTGACATGTATACTTGGCACACAAACATAGAGATGCATTTCCTCATTTACACGGTTTTGTGACATTTATGACATTCACATGCACATTGACATGTAGGCATAGAGATGTACTTTCCTTATGCCATCTGATAATGACACTTCTTAACTGTTGTTAGAAGTGTTTCGGAAAAATCACAGTTTTCAAACTTACTCATATTTTATGTTTTCGATAAAATGTTTGAGATTTACTGTTATACTTGAAAGGCATGCCTATTTTTCGTAACTCTGAATGAGCTGAGCTATTTCTTATACCATCTTTATTATATTGTTATGGACTATTATTGGTTATTTTAGTTGGACTCTGACCGTTGTCCCAGCTTGTCACTACTTTCAACCTAAGGTTAGGTTTGTTACTTATTGAGTACATGGGGTCGGTTGTACTCATACTACACTTCTGTACCTTACGTGCAGATGTTGGATGCTGAGGTTGCTACATACGGCCGAAGATGGATCTGAAGATGTACCTGCATTCCAGTTATGGCTATCGCATTAGATTCGAATTCTGTTCATTTACATTTCAACAGATGTTGTAATTATTTCAATTTTGTCTTGTAAAAATCTAAATCTTAGAAGCTCATGATTTGTACTACCAGTCCTTGAAAAATACTTTGTATAATAGTTCAATTGTATTATTATCTCTTCTCTTAATAAATCTCATTAAATTGGATAGTTGGTTATTGGCTTACCTAGCGGGTTGGGTTAGGGGCCATCACGACTAGTTGGATTTTGGGTCCTGACAAGTTGGTATTAGAGCTGTAGGTTCATAGGTTTTACAAGTCATGAGCAAGTGTCTAGTAGAGTCATGCGGATCGGTATGATGACGTCCATACCTATCTTCGAGAGGCTACAGGGCATTTAGGATAAACTTTCTATCTTTCTTTCCTTATCGTGCGACATTGATTTAGCTTGAAGCATAACACTTTGAATTTCTTCCACGCATTCGTATGCACATATGAGCGCTCGGTATCAGTTGTACATCGACGGCCTATGATTCCATGGATGAGGTGTGAGATGTGATTTTGATGTGCTGATGATGGGCTAGTCTAGAGGACTTGAGGCCAGGTTTTGACTGTAGCTTGAGAACGAGGATTTCGGCTGTGAGCACATGCTTTTGGACTTATAAGTCCGGTAGTGTCCCTACTAATGGAATTATGGCTCGATGAGTGGTTGGATGACCATATGATGAGAATGATGTGACTGCGGGATGTATCCAGATGGTTTGAATATGACGGGAAGAGTTTGCTTGGGATGTGAAAAGGGTTATTGGGTGCTTGATTTCTGTCTTGTTGTGACATATAGTCTCGAGTTACGAGTGTGTTGAGATATTTTTCATGTTTTTCAATTGTGGAACAAAGTATACTTTCATGTTTTGTCGTGAGTTCAGACTTAGGAAGATTAAGTGATGGCGTAGTAGTTGTGGCTGTGAAAGGTTATAGAGAGATGACAATTTGAAGCTAAGCAGGTAGGTTATCACCTGCGTGGTAAACTACAAATGTGTGATCCTTATGATGTAGTGTGGAGGCTTTCTTTTCTACCAGTGGGTTATATATGTGCTATTTGAGTTTGGATCGGTTGTAATAGTTTACCTGACCGTAACGTGGATGTATGTGAGCTTAGTATATTATTTAAGGTACTATATGGCTTGTATTATGTGAGCTTATGAAGGATTTATTTGACTCTCCCTGCGGTATTATGGAAGTAATAGAGTATGGGTATTGTGAGTTATCGAGTGTTTTGATCTACAACTTTGAGCCAAGCAGGGGAGTCTGCTATTACCGATTTTATTGCATGGTTATGTGTTGTGCTACTTTCGATTTGAGGCATACTTATGAATTAGATGTGACTTGCATAGGTTGAAATCGAGGATGACTCGAGTAAAGGAATTTCTGGATACAGGTTATGTTACACTTTATGGGTATATAGGAATCATGAGATGATTGAGTTGTTATTCGCGAAGGATATAGTGCGCGTGGAGTAGGAAATTTCTCGGTTGCTTAAAGGTGTGAATTACTTCTTTGGGTGTTGTTGTTCTAATGGGGAACATGTTGTTCGGCCTATTTGGTCAATGCAATTGAGATGTTAGTAGAGTGGATGACTCTTGAGAAGGTTCTAATGGAATTAAGATTTATATGTAGCAATTGAGAATTTTACGGATTTGTAAATGGCTAGAATCTGAGATTTAAGTTGGATGGTGTCGAGACTTGTGGTATTCTTATATCATTATGGATTCTACATTTCAGCATCAGGAAGGTCAAGGAAACGACTTTGGATTCACAGAAGGTCTCTTCAGAGTGGGTGTCTCGGTTGTGGTACTTTTGGGGTGCTTAAGAGGGAATATAGCGGCTTATGGGCCTTAGGAAGTGGTTCATCCTAGGATCTTGTGGGGGGTCAGTTTTGGTTAAAGATCGTGGTATTATGGCGAGGTGAAGTATCAATTTGAGGGCAATTCAGAAGGAACTCGGAGAGATAAGACAGTATAGTAGTAGGTTGGATCAACACATCAATAGATATGATCGGTTCTTTGGGTACTTATAATGTGAGTTTCTACAGTTGTTTCATGGAAACGCTCTTGGGTTTTGGAGACCTGCGTGGCTTGGTTGAGTTAGAGGGATTCGGTTCTGATAGCTTGGTTATGTGAAAATGTATTCCAAATAGTTCCCGATGATTTCTATCACGGTTCAAGGTGGATATTTCCTACTGGCATGGGGAACATGTTGCGTATTGGGATTTTCTCCTGGATGAGATAAATGGAAGGTTTCTAACTGATCGGGTGTGTATTCTGCTAGTGACTCAGAGTTGACTATGAGATTCTCGTACTTTTCATATGATGGCATGATAGATACGGTGTGTTCCGTGGGGTTGAAATTTGCATGTGCAAGGTCACGATCCAGATTTGGAGGGAAGGTCATGAATTTTAAACAGCATGGACAGTTTCAGATATTTAGATGAATGTTATAACGATTTGCTAATTTCTAAGAAATATGCGCATTTCAGAAGGTGCACTGTGTGTTGACTTGCAAATGCTTCGTTGGTATTGCGGTACTCGCCTAGTTGATTGACTGCTGATAATTCGATTTTTGCTATGTGGCACGGAAGAACTTTAGAATTATTCCTCGTGTGATGATTGTGTATGATAGATGTGTTAGACATTCAGGCAGTGGGGTTGGGATCAGATATAGTGATTCGTGTGTTCTATGGATTTGGGGACCGAGAATTCTCAGAATCAGATTGTTTCGTGGTTGGCACTGTTAAGATGTGTCTAAAGCTATACATATGATAGTATGTGTTATAGTTAGGTCATTATGGATCTTCGAAGGGTTATTTATATATTTTTGGATGACCGGAATTGGTTTGGGGCCCATTTGGTAGACCCAATGAGGATGTGTATTCTACACCAGGTCGGATTGGTTGACTTCTTACTGTTGTTGTTGAGCATGTGCCTTTCAGTTATGATTGAGCTTATACGTGTTCCAATATGTCCTACGAGTTACCTTTCTATGCTTAACAAGGGGTTGAGATCCGTTGGTTATATGCACACATGGTGTGGTTCTATTTGGGCCTTATAGCGGAATTTGAGGGAGATTGATATTAGGGTGTTGAATGATTGATTGCACATTTGGTTATGTTCTTTCCGGATTGTGGTATTGTGTTATTGGTTCCTCCGTGATTATGGTCATCCACTTTGAGTACTTGGTGTCGAATTACGCATGGATGTTGATTTTAGGCATGGTGGCTTGAGGTATTTCATATGGACCAATTTTTGGATGGGGTCACGCATTGCAATGGAATTATGTTGAGATATGATCATTTGTGTTAGATTAATGTGTCTTGGTTCTACTATGTATGATGGACTCATGGCATTGTGGTTGTGGCAGTACTTGTTGAACTTGTGGGACGTTTCTGTCATTTGAGTTATTTTCCATGATTGAGTACATTTGAATTGTTGCGTATTGGTGCACACATTGCACTGTCTGTACCTTTGGGTAGTACTGGTGTGGCATGTCAGCAGAGTAGCTTGTATTTGATAAGATGAGATCGTCAGACCTAGAATGTGTGCTATCGGATCTGATTGCGGTATATATGGAAGAATAATATCGGAAGTCGGCTTAGAAATTAGTTATAGTTCTTGTCGAAGGAGAGGGAGCTCCATGACTCGTTGACCTGATGATTCTGCGTGTTTCTTTCATCATCAGCAGTGTATGAAGGTTTTAGAATGAGGTTTTGTTTGATATGAGGTTTATTACTGTATTGAGTTGTTTTGAGCAGCTAATGTGATCAAAAATTTTGCTACGAGTATGTGAGTAATGTGGTATGTCATGTGATTACACCTTGGGTCATGGTTATGGCTTGATACTTCTTTTTCAGACATATACAGTGTGTACAGGCAAGGTTTGGGTCTTGTAGGAAATTTTGGATATTGGAAATTGGATTATGTAGTTAACGGGCTAAGGTTTGAGTAATGATCTAAAGTTATGTTGTGTTGTCGAGCATATATGGAATAGGGTGATACGGGATCGTCCTTGGGTATGTGCATTTTAAGGTTACATAGTTATTTGATGGCTTAGGAACAACTCTTGGCACGTTTGAGGACGAGTATATATTTTAGTGGGAGGAGAATGTAATGACCCAGCCGGTCTTTTTGAGCATTTGCATTCCGTTCAGCAATTTGAAGTCTTGAGCAGCATCATATGATGTATTATGATTATGTGAATCGTCGATTTTTGTATTATGACCAAGTTTGAACTTTTGGTATTTGACCCCGGAACAGATTTTTGATGGTTCCATTAGGTCCGGATGGTGATTTTGGACTCCGGCGTATGGCCAGATTTGCATTTGGATCTAGAAGGTTTCGACGCTAATTGGCAAAAGTTGGGAATTTGAAGGTTTGGAAAGTTCATAAGTTTGACCGAGAGTTGAGTTTGAGGATATCAGACTTGGATTGTGGTTCCGGAAATTGGAATAGTTTCGTTACATCATTTGGGACTTGTGTATAAAACTTGAGTTTATTCCGAGTTGATTTGATTTTCGGCACAAGTTTTGAAAGTTGAAAAGTTCAAGTTCATTAAGTTCGATTCGAGGTGTGATTCGTTGTTTTGGTGTTGTTATGTGTGGTTTGAGGCCTCAAGTTAGTCCACGTTATGATATGAGACTTGTTGGGATATTCATACGGGGTCCTGAGGGCCCCGGGTGAGTTACGGACGTGTTTCGAATCATTTTTCTTCATGTTTCCATTGCTGGTGTGTTCTGGTTTATGGTGCTTCGATAGACCTACGCGATCGCGAAGCATGTCATTCCATCACGCAGAAGTAAATTTTGGAGCTGGCAGAATCTTAATCGCAGTCGCGATTGGAGGGCAGTGATCACGTAACTTGAGTTGGATACTGACCGTGTTCGCATGGTGTAGGCAAGGGTCACATAGTGTTAAGAATGGGCTGCTGGGAACTGGAATTTCTTCTACACATTCGCGTAAGAGGTGACACATTCGTCAAGTGTGGTAGCATGTGTGCTTCGCAGTCGCGTGGTGCAATTTGCGATCACGTAAAGGTTTTGTAGAGGCAATGTTGTTTGTTCATCCCGATCGCAATGGGTTGTGCGCGATTGCGTAGTGTATTTCTGGGACAATGCATTTTCCTTCTTCACGATCGCAATGGTATTTCCGCGATCGTGATCCATTAATTCGTCCAGTGATTATAAAGTGCTCAATTTCAGAAGTTTTGGCCATTTTAGCATATTTGGAGCTATGGAGCTCGGATTGAAGCGATTTTTGCCATATGAATTGAGGTAAGTGCTCTCTACTCAGGTTTGATTATATTTCATGAATCTATCCTCATTTTTGGCATTTGGTTGATGATTTAAAAAGAGAAATTGGAGGTTTTTTCTAAAGCTTCATGGAGTGAATTTTTGAGTTTTGAACGTCGATTTGGAGTCGGATTTGAGTGAAACTAGTATAGTTGGACTCGTAATTGAATGAGTTGTCGGATTTTGTGAGTTTTGTCGGGTTCCGAAGCGTGGTCCTGGGTTGGACGTTTTGGTTTATTTTGGGCTTTTGATTAAAGATTCGACCTTTATCGATTAGGTTTGTTTCTGTTGGCATTATTTGATGTATTGGAGTTGCTTTTTGTTGGTTTCGAGCTGTTCGGAGGTCAGTAAGAGTGGGATGACATTTTTTGGAAAATCGTTTGGCTTTCTCGGTATTAGATTTGCCTTGTTCGAGGTATATAACACTTCTAACGTTGGTACTGACGGTATGAACCCCTGAATATTCATGTTATATGCCTAGTGTTAAGGTGATGAACATGCTAGGTGACAGGCATGTGGGCGTGCACTGCATGAATTATGACTCGATTTATTCTGTGATACTGTGTAGTTACTTAATCCTATTTCTATCCATGAAACTTCCACGTGTTAGAGAAATTGAGTTGTGAATCATATTAGAAATCATGTTTAGGCTATATGTTTATTATGTTGGTGCCTACTGAGGTCATCTCTGCTATTGATTTATTTGCTTAAATTGCATATACATACTCAGTCATGTTCATTCATTTACATATCATATCCCAGTCTCTATTATCATTCTTTGTCACATCATATTGTTGCTATTATTTGAACTGACTGGCATGAGATTTGTGAGCTCAAGAGACTAAAGATATTTGTGCCTAGTGTTAAGGTGACGCACATTATAGGTGAGGGGCATGTGGGCGTGCACCACATGAATTATGATCGGTTTAGTCTGTGATACTTTGTAGTTACTTAATCTTTTTTCTATCCATGAAACTTCCACGTGTTAGAGAAATTGAGTTGTGAATCATATTAGAAAACATGTTTAGGCTATATGCTTATTATGTTGGTGCCTACTGAGGTGATCTCTACTGTTGATTTATTTTCTTAAATTGCATCTACATACTCAATCATGTTCATTCATTTATTGGCATGAGATTTGTGAGCCCGAGAGACTAAAGATATTGATGACTGAGCTGGGGCCTGCGGGCCGGATTGTGAGAGATATTGATGGGATTGGGTTGCATGTTGCAGTAGGTATCATATATATATATATATATATATGTGTGTGTGTGTGTGTGTGTGTGTGTGTGTGTGTGTGTGTGTGTGTGTGTGTGTGTGTGTGTGCGTATGTGTGGATCGGGTTGCACGCTGCAACAAGCCTTATGGATATATATATGTGGATTGGGTTGCATGCTGCAACAAGCCTTATGGATATATATATGTGGATCGGGTTACACGCCGCACCAAGCCTTATGGCTATATGTAGATCGAGTTGCGCACCGCAACCGATCATAGGGCTATATGTGGATCGAGATGCACGCCGCAATAGGTTATATTAGCACTTGGTCAGGATCCGCCCCTCTGTAGTCTACACACCTACAGTGAGCGTAGGTTCTATTGATTCATGATAGGATCAGGATACATGCCGCAACAGGTACCATATAGTGCTGAGTGACCGAGTGTGTTGATTGATTGAGCGCCATGAGTGGGAGTGAGAGACAGTGAGATTGAGTACTCTGAGAGTGTGGGTACATGAGTTCATCATTATGGTGCATTGCATTGACATGTATACTTGGCACACAAACATAGAGATGCATTCCCTCATGTCACATGTTTTTTTTACATTTATGACATTCATATGCACATTGACATGTAGGCATAAAGATGTATTTTCCTCATGCCATATGATAATGAGAGTTCTTAACTGTTGTTGAAAGTCTTTGGGAAAATCACAATTTTCAAACTCACTCATATTTGTGGTGTTTTTGGTGAAAGATTTGAGATTCACTGTTATACTTGAAAAACATGCCTATTTTTTGTAACTGTGAACAAACTGAGCTATTTCTTGTACCATCTTTATTATATTGTTATGAATTTTTCCTGGTTATTTGAGTTGGACTCTGACCGTTGTCCCAGCTTGTCACTACTTTCAACTTAAGGTTAGTTTTGTTACCTATTGAGTACATAAGGTCGGTTGTACTCATACTACACTTATGCACCTTGTGTGCAGATGTTGGATGTTGAGGTTGCTGCGTTCGGTGGAGCTGGATCTGACGATGTACTTGCGTTCTAGTTTTGGCTATCACTTGTCTTTGGTAGCATTAGATTCGAATTTTGTTCATTTACATTTCAACAAATGTTATAATTATTTCAGTTCAGTCTTATAAAAATCTAAATCTTGGAAGCTCATGATTTGTACTAACAATAACAACAAACCCAGTATGCTCCTTAACGGGTAGGGTCTGGGGAGGGTAGTCTATACGCAGACCTTACCCCTACCTAATGTAGGTAGAGAGGCTATTTCCAATAGACCCTCGGCTCAGTAATGGTAAGAAGAGGAAGAAGAAGAGGAAAGCAAGGACGGAAGAAAGAAGGAAGAGAAAAGAAAAAGGGAGATATAAAGGATAAGTAGTACCAAATAATAGCAACAGGGAATACAATACTAACCTTCTACCTTAATCCTCGACCTCCACACCCTCCTATCAAGGGTCATGTCCTCAGTGAGCTGAAGCAGTGCCATGTCATGTCTAATCACCTCTCCCAGTACTTCTTAGGCCTACCTCGACTTCTTCTCAAACTCTCCTTGGCCAACCTCTCACACCTCCTAACAGGAGCATCAATGCTTCTTCTCTTAACATGTCTGAACCATCTCATCCTCGACTCCTGCATCTTGTCCTCCATGGAGGATACTCCTACTCTGTCCCGGATAGATTCATTCTTAATCTTATCTCTCCTGGTACACCCACACATCCATCTCAACATCCCCATCTCTGCTAATTTCACCTTCTGCACGTGGGAGTTCTTGACTGGCCAACACTCAGCCCCATACAACATAGCCGGTCAAATAACCACTCTATAAAACTTACCCTTAAGTCTTGGCGGCACATTCTTATCACATAAAACACTGGAAGTGAGCCTCCACTTTATCCATCCCACTCTGATGCGATGTGCGACATCTTCGTCAATCTCCCCTTTACCTTGGATAATAGACTCGAGATACTTAAAACTCGCTCTCTTGGGGATAACTTGAGCATCAAGCTCTACCTCTACGTCTGCTTCATGGGTCCCGTCACTGAATTTGCATTCCAAGTATTCTGTCTTGGTTCTACTCAGTTTCAAACCTTTAGACTCCAAGGTCTGTCTCCAAACTTCCAACCTCGCGTTAACTCCGCTTCGCGTCTCATCAATCAACACTATATCATCGGCAAATATCATGCACCAGGGCACCTCCCCTTAGATGTGTCGCAACAGTACATCCATCGCCAAGGCAGATTAAAACAGGCTAAGAGAGATCCCCGGTGCAACCCCATTACCACAGGAAAATGCTCCGAGTCACCACCCACAGTCCTCACCCGAGTCTTGGCATCATCATACATATCCTATATCACCCTAATGTATGCTACCGCAATGCCTCTAACCTCCAAATACCTCCATAGGACCTACTTTATCGTACGTTTTCTCAAGGTCAATAAACATCATATGCAAGTCCTTCTTCCTCTCCCTGTACTGCTCCACTAATCTCCTTACCAGATGAATCGCTTCCGTACTCGAACTCCCCAGCATGAATCCAAAATGATTCTCGAAAATAGACACACACCTCCTCACCCTGGCCTTCAACACCCTCTCCCAAACCTTCATAGTGTGACACAACAGCTTGATACCCCTATAATTGTTGCAATTTTTGACATCACCCTTGTTCTTATAAATCGGAACCATCTTACTCCATCTCCATTATTCGGGCATCCTCTTCGTCTTAAAAATAACATTAAACAGCCCAGTGAGCCACTCCAAACATGCTCGCCCCGCGCTCTTTCATAATTCCACTGGGATTTCATCTGGCCCTATCGCTCTGCCCTTTCACATCTTACGCATCACCCATTCCACCTCCTCTACTGTAATCCGCCTACAGTATCCAAAATACCCCCGACTCTCGGAGCCTTTGTATAATAGTTTAGTTGTATTATAATTTATTCTCTTAATAAATATCATTAAATTTCATAGTTAGTTATTGGCTTGCCTAGCGGGTTGGGTTAGGTGCCATCACAACTAGTTGGATTTTGGGTCATGACAACAGGCTTGAATTGACTATTTGCAATTTGATAAATATTGGAGCTTTATTACTTAGAATCGATTCTTATAGCCTTGTTTCACGTTATTGAATTCTTTTTGGCTAGATTTGACCTGTTCAGAGGCCAATTCGATTGGCAAGGGCTTTTTGGAGTATTTTTGGGTTATTTCACCAGATTTATATACTTCTTACATGTTAACTCACATGTTGTTGGCATCCTTACTTGTGTAATACGAGTTTGAGTGGATTTATGACACATTGGTATAATTTGTGTTGTATAATAAATTATGATATTATGAGATATTGATATATTGTGTGTTGAACGAATTAATAACTGATTTAGGGCTATAGAGCCGTGATAATATTGATATTGAGGTGACGCGTATGCCAGGACGCCTGAGTGGTATTGGTATTGAGGTGACGTTTGCGCTAGGCCATTTGGGCTGAGATATGATCATTGACTTTTGTTACGATCATCGTTTGGGCTAGGATCCACCCTCCAAAGTCAGGTGATAACCCATGTTACTTTGGGCTCTATGAGTACATGCATTTGGTATGTGCTGAGTGAGGGCTTTGTGCCAAGCACCCGTACAGTGCTAAAATTGAGCTTACTAGATGATTTAATTGTTAATTCGTTTCACTTGGTATTGATATTTGTCATGCTAGAATAGAGAGGTATCTTCTTGATGTTGATTGATACTTTATATTTTGATATTAATGACTTAGCAAGTTTGATTGGGAAGCATGCCTCTTTCTTGTTAATGTGAATAAGTTAAACTTGTTATTCTTGAGCTTCTTTCCCTTTATTATTATTATTATTATTATTATTATTATTATTATTATTATTATTATTATTATTATTATTATTATTATTATTATTATTATTATTATTATTATTATTATTATTATTATTATTATTATTATTATTATTATTATTATTATTATTATTATCATTATCGTTATTATTATTAGTATCATCATCATCATCATCATCATCATCATCACCATCATCATCATCATTGTTATTATTATTATGTTGTTGTTACTTTTATTGTTGACTGTTAAAAGTGAGTAGCAGACATTGTCAGTCTTGTCACTATCTTCAATCCGAGATTAGGCTTGCTACTTACTGAGTACATGGGGTCAGTTGTACTCATACTATACTCTGCACTTTATGTGTAGATCCATGTGTTGTTGATAGAGTTGATGGCTAAGGAGTTGCACTGGTATCGTTGGTGATTTCAAGGTAGCATTGATGTTTCTATCTGCATGCCTTGGAGTTCCTTTCCTTACTTTAATTATTACTTTTTATGTACTTCAGACAGTATTGTATTGTTATTCATACCCTTGTACTTATTTATTGTACAGAGCTCATGTACTCGTTGACATCAGATTCTGGGATGGTATTTCAGTTGTGTCGCTAATTGGTTACAATTATTTATCTTATTCCGCTTTTGAGACTATTTTCTTATTGGCATTGAATTTTCTTTATGTATATTCAAACATATGGCTTGTTGCAGGCATTGTTAGGCGCCATCAAGACTTCGATGGGATTTGGGGTCGTGGCAACTAGCTCTACATGTGATCTTATCATAATCAAAAGATATTCTTAATTAACCTGGTCAATCAAAGAAAAGAAATTAAGGATATTTTTCCTAAAATAACTCAGATTAGATTCTTTATCTTCTTGCCACAATAAGTTATTACACAATTATTCAAAGGAGTCAACCGCTCAAACTTGATTACATGTTTCCTAGCATACATACATTACTAAATTTTGTTAATCATCAAAAGATATTATACTCATCAATTTTATTTTTCTGATGATGATAAATATTGTGCTTGTGAACAAGTCATATCATAATTTTTGGGTTGTTTCATGTACAGGCCCACACAAGACATACACTAGCAAAAGTTCAACTTTTTTTGATTAAACACACTTTTCTATTAATCAAAAACTATCATTATACAAAACCAGGTGGATGCAGACCATCCACCTCCAAAATTGAAAAGAACTGGAATAAAACCTATACTAATTACATTTACTAGCAAACAGAGCTAACATTTTTTGGCTTATGGATAGTGATTCAACCAGTGCAATTTTGACTGCCATTTTTCTGTTGATCTCCCTTGTATATGCATGTGTAGTGCCACTTCTCTACATATCTTCTATGTATCATAGGACTCTTTTTTGAATCTGATTGAGTTCCTTTCACGCCAAATACACTATCTAACCATAGCAAAGATTGAAGTAGTGATGGATGCAATGCGAGATTTTCTCTTGGCCAGTGAGTTTACCCATTGTACTTCATTCTGCCAGCTGCCAATACTTCTCTGATGTCCTAGCCATTTGAGCATTCTTTCCCATAGTGCACTGGTACAGGAGCATTCAAAAAATAGATGACTCAAAGTTTCAATGTTCATTGTACAGAAGACACATTTCATAGACACTTGAATTCCAAATTTCTGCAGCCTATCCACATTAGACAACCTTTGATGAACTGCCAATCATATATGGAACTTGAATCTAGGGTGAATCTGTGAATGCATATAAATACTCTTCCAGGCAGATTTAGGAAATTGAGGGAGCAATTGAATATTGGACTTCTTTATCTAAAATATGCCCTCACTCTCCAATATTGTTAGTTTGGTATCAAGAGTTCCCTAGGGTATATGATTTTCCTTAACACCTTAGAAGTGGCCTAGAAAGGAACCATATACAACATAATCGCCCCTATCATTTTCCTCTTCTTGGCATCATTGAAAAGCTGCACAATTTATAGACATGATCGTATAACACAACTAATGTAAAATATATGGTCATAATTTTCTAAGGACATTAGCCATCTTAGAAGCATAGTGAAATGACAAAAAGAGCAGCTATTATAAAGTAGTACCAATTAAGCCAGAGAGATTTAAATCAACCAACATCACAAAATAATATATTTCAATGACATTGCAGCCAACCAACTAACGATGAACGAGAAAGAAACAAGATTGAGCACTAGAGGCAAACACCTAAATTAAAACCTAAAAAATAAGACAGGGTCATGAGGACCAAGTTCAGGGCTGAAATGTGGAAGTGGCAAAAGATTTTAATAAGGTTGCAGCCTGATGTGTGTGGGACTCTCTATCCTTCCTCAGCTCCTCTGTAAGCTTCTATGTTTCCTTCTTGAGAGAATCATTGTCCTTTCATTGCTTCTGATTCTCTTCAGTTAGTAGCTCCATTATTTTCATTACATCAGCAGCTCTGCTATTTTCTAATGTTATAGCAGTCCCAAAACCTCCTCTAAAATACTATCTAGATTCATAGATAGTATTCAATTGGTGATCAAGCAATCAAATATGTAAGTGCAGGATTGAACAAATAAACTAAAATGATAAGAAAGCAAAATCAATATCCAAATAACAATAGTCATGAAAGAACCAAAACCCTAGAACATGAAGTTTAGCTCCACATAGACATGGTAACAAAACAACAAATCATACAAAGAAACATAGAAAATACTAAATTTGGTGGAAGAAAAGATGAAAATCCTCCTCCTTGGTGGCCCTCGATCAAAAGTTCCTCTCCAAAATGTCCTCCCTAAAAATTTTCCAAAGTATGTTTACTGTTTACCTTGAAAATGGTAATTACAACTATATTTGATTTTATGGTTCTAAAAATACATGATTTATTATAATACCAGTTGTTTCGGCAGTATATTCTAGGTTAGAAGTGAGAAAATGAAATAAGAGCGAAGGGTAACAACATTATGCAAACCGAACAGCGGAGAGACGGGATCTCGACGTTGGTCGGAATGGGCCTCGAGGTCGAGCTTAGGAACTTGATAAGAGGATGTCGAGAATGATATAACAGTATTAAAGGACTCGAAGATGGACTATTTTTGATTACTGACGAGTAATAAATGAAGAACGACTAATGAACACAATAAATGGAAGGCAATTAATCAATGAAACAACTGTAGAGAATATTTTTGTTAGAGAGCAGAGGATGTTCTTATTCTTTTATTGAATATCATGTGTCTTACAAAGTGAAAAGGGCCCCTTTATATATGAGGGGGAATCCAAATACATGTGTAATTATTACAAAAGAGAGATGGCCTGTAAATCCATTTAATGCCACGGTACGGGCTTGTACTATTTTGCGTACTTGGTCAGCTTTAACCACATGCCTTTTGGGATTTTTCCGCCTTTCCATGATGTTATTCGATCTACACTGCTTCGGGGTCGAGAACCCTCTATATGCCCCCTCGATGCCAAAACTCGAACCTTCGAGCCTTCTGAGCGCCGTAATGACCATAAAATCGGGCTCTCCGATTTTAGCCGTATACAGATAGTCCCCGCGCTTCTTAGAATGAAGTGATAAGAAATGGTCTTTACTTCTTGACTCTTTGACATCCCTATCATGATGTTAGTCTCTTCAGAGCATTAAATGATGTGACATAAAAAGCTGCGCAGAGGTCGCCGTCAACATAATTCTCGAGAAGCCCATGAACCGTTATTGGTTCGACCCTTATGCTTCAATGCATGCCCAAAGGGCCTCTATAAATACTTCAATCACTTGACTTTTCATAATTTTACATCTTCTTCAAACCTTCAAACTTTTACTAAGTGTTTCCCACTCTCATCTTCTATCTGGGTTTGCTTCTTCGTCTTCTCTCTTCAAAACTCACTTATAACCATGGCAAAAATTTCCAAAATGGTACCTCAAAAGGAGGGAGCCGCTTCTTAATCACGCCCGTCTAAGGGCAAGTCAAAAACTCCTCCTACCATTGAGCAGTGCATCCCTGGCCTTTTCGACACTGTCTCCGATTTCACGATTGAAAAACCCCCTTCTACACTGGGCCGATACGAGCCCATGTCTCGATATATAAGTGTAGTATCCGATACAGGGAGGGTAAAACTTGATTTCTATTAGGGGAGGCGGCCCGAGTAGAAATCCCTACAGCTGACGAAAGCATAGCCACGCATATAAGGCTGGCTTTCTCAGCGTATATACATACCATTTTACTTAGGCCCCATAGATTCTTCCTCTCCACCGGTTGACCCGGTGATACTTGATTTTTACCATCAATACCGAGTTACACTCGGTCAGATTTATCCTTCTTTTTGGAGGATCGTATATATGTTTCGACATATTACCAACATGGTCGAGGGAATGACTTTCACCCTCGACTACTTGATCAGATTATACAGCCCTCTTCTCTTCCTAGGGCGCCTAATTTAGCTGCATCGTCGATCTGCCAAGGCGTTCCTTGCATGTATCGGCGAGGATAAGGATCGGGGATGGATGAGCTGATTCGTTAGAATCAGAACTTTGGATGTCATCCCTGCTGATAGAATGTCGTTCCCGGAGGAAAGGAATATGTAATGTAAGTATCCCTGAATTGAGTATGTTTTGCCATCTCCTTTTATCTTGACTGATTTCCTTCTCATTGTGTAGCCACCGTTTGGTTTCCCGGCGCGGTCCAGGACCTTCCGGGGTGGGTCAGAATTTTGGACTCTGCCTACGCGTCTGGCGTGATCTAGCTAAAACACGGTGGCAGGCTAAGAACCACGGTATGCTCTCATTGTTATTGTTTTCTCATTCTTTGTAAGTACTTTCGATGGTGGTATTTTTTGATATAACAAGCTTGCGCAGGCTTGGAGAAGGTTTGTTGATGAGACCGCCCCTACCTGGTGAGAAAGAGGCTCCGAAGACTGCCAATGACAAGAAAAAGAATACGGATGCCTCGGCGGAGTCTCTAAAATCCAAAAGGGCAAAGGCTCGGAAGCCCAAGACCGATGCCGCACGGTTCTATCCTCAATGGCCGCTGAGAGCTTGCGAGCCGAGAAAGAGAGTGATGATACCTGCCCTTTGTTACGAAGGGAAAAATTAAGCGCTGATGCTTCGAGAGTTGTTGGGCGGTCATCCGCTGAGTTGGAGGCGGCCGATGCGAACCCGCCCTGTGTTGAGGATACCCTCGAAGAGGGTTCAGGTGCAGTCCCTGAGACGCTCGTCGGACATGGCACAGTCTGTGTTGATGAGCTCAGATGGCTTGCTACTGGAGCTTTTCGGGGTCGGGAAGAAGCCTCGATGGAGGCTGATGTTGCCGGTGGATTTCACTCGGGCCCGTCATTTTCTCCAGGGGAGATACGAGATGCCCAAGACAGGAATGTTCCCAGTTTGGGGACCTCTCGTGGAGAGGATGATGCATTTAGAGACTATTTTGAAGGTTTGAAGGAGGAGACCGATGTTGATTCCCATGTTTCCCTCGAGGAGGCCGAGAGGCTCCAAAAGCAGGTGACATTCTCGAAATAATATGTTGCTCTTCGATTTTCTATTCTTGCTTTCTGATTTTATTCCTTTGTGTTGTAGGTCAAAAAGTTGTACAGCCAAGCCTTATCCAAGATGCAAGATGAGTTGACTCATCGTGGAGAGGATCTTGAGAAGCTTATGTCGGAGTCGGTCAAGCTGGAGGCTCTATGTGCCCGAAAAGTGGAGGAATTGATCAACCTCCGGGGAGGCTCGGTGAGAGATCTCCGAGAGAGGGACGACTTCATCGAGTAAGTATTTTTGGTACCCACAATTTTATTTTTAATTGCAATGCTTGGCGATGATCGACATATTTTCTGTGTTTTCCGGATTACGCAAAAGGATGCCCTGGTGGAGCAGCTCCGAGAGGACATTGCAGCCAAGGACGCCGAAATCCTTGAGCTGCTCGGCTAAATGATGTTGTGGCTTCTGAGAGGGAAATGCTTCAGGGGAACTATCCTCGATTCAAGACCTTCTTCGAGGTTCTCAGGAAGAGGCCGCTGCACTATCTGCAGCCAAGTCTGAGGCTGACGAGTTCGTCTCTTCATACAAAGGGGATGCCACAGCCGCGAATGAACGATCCAGGGAGATATCCGAGAAGTTCGAGCTAAAACTGGCTTGGGCATTTGCTCATGCTCGCACACAAGCCAGGAGGCAAGCCTTCGAGGAAGTGAGCTCTAAGGGCGTCGATCTCTCTGCTAAGATCAAAGAAGCCATGGCCCTGGAGGAAGAATCAGCAATGATGACTACGTCAGATGAGGGCTCTGAAAGCGGGTCGGACAGCATCGAAGGCGAAGAGTAGATTCACTTACTATTTTGCTTTTTTCCTTTTCTGAATATGGGACCCTTGGGGTTTTGTTTGTAGAAATACCCTTGTAAATGCATTTTTTTGAAATAAAATATCTCTTTGTTACATATCTCCCAAACTTTGCCCTGCAACAATTACGCAAAAGTTGACTTTCAAGCTTCGATTTTTAGCCCTTCGAAACCCGTACTTTCAATGGTAGATCCCCTCGAGATCGGACACCTTCTCGAGGTTAGGTCGGCATAGGAGCTTCGATTCCTCGAACGCTGTGTGGCAGTGTCATTTATGTGACATGACGATGAAGTGACTGAGGCGGCCCTGCCGGTACACTTCCCCAAAAGTTATGAAAACTTTGTTAGAATTAAATGGATTTCAAAGTAGTTGAATAGCCACCGCTTGCTCTATATATATACTTGTTTCCTCTTCATTTTAACTCTTGCAACTTTGCAAAACTAGCTTTTCTTTCAACGTTTTCTTCCTTTTCCCATCTTGCGAAACTGTTTTCATTTCTTCCTCTTTACTTTTGTCTGAGTAGTTATGGTTGCCGTGCCCGAATCCGTTCACCAAGAAGAGGAAAATCTTACCTCTACATCTTGCCCAGCCGGTGGTACACCGCCAGCGTACGACGAGTTAACCTCGAGCTGCTTTGCTTTGAAGAAAGATTTTGCACTAGAGAAACCCTTCGACGCCCCGGGCCATCGAGAGCATGCATCGAGGTTCATTTGATCGATAGAAGAAAACGACCTCGAGGCCGTGAGGAGAAACTGCGGCTGGAGGGAAAATGTCATGCTGCAGATACCTTCTCGAGAAGAGAACATCATGACCTATGTGGAGGGATTCTTGAACGTGTATACGTACTCATTTACATTGGGCCCCCTCGACCGCCTTGTGCTCGAATTCTTCAATAGGTACCGAGTGACCCTGGCTCAGATTCATCCATCCTTTTGGCGGATAGGGTTGATGATGAGGTACTTTACCGAAAAGGCTGAGCTCGAGTTTACCCTTATCCACCTTATTAGATTATATCGGCCTCAACATTGTCGAGGCATGATTGCGTTACGACGCCGGTCCACCAAGTATTTAATTGCCAGCGATGATGATGACCAGAACAGAGGATGGATGAGTTGATTTGTTCGAGTGAGGACCGTCGACATTATTCCCGCGGAGTTCCTGCTATTTCCCAAAAAATTGAACTTCAAACGTAAGTACCATGCCGTAACTTAGTGTACTTTACTCTCACCAATTTATAAGTGTTTCTTTTTCTCTTTCTCTGTGGTCCCATAGATGCCAGAGGATGTCCCCGATCTTGCGGACTGGATCGGAAGCTGGCGGCTTCCTCAACATATGATGAACGCAAATGGCGAGATCTGTTGAAGGGAAGATGGGAAGCAAATCACCACGGTATGATCCATGTGGTTGCCTTTTGAGTAATGCTTTCTTTTATGTGTACTAACTCTGCCACCGCAGGTGTTGGTGGATTCTCCGAGGTGAGACCATGTCCCTTCAAAGAGAGGGAAGGCCCGTTGGCTTTGTAGCCGAGGGAGGATAATAAGTGAAAAAGATCCTCTACGGATGAGGACATTCTCAATGAGGCGGGGCCTTCCCGGAGACACAAAGGAGATGTCGTCGCTGAGGAGGACTTCATATACGTTGCTCGTTCTGTGGGCATCAACTCTCCTCGGGAGGATGGTTCTTCATCTACGGCTCAATCCAAGGGGCCTCCCGAGGTTGCCGATTTTGCTAGGCCTGAGACCTCTAGTTTTGAGGGAGAGGTTACTCGAGAGGGAAGGAGCAAGAGTCCTCCACCATCGTCTGCTTCTTCCCTCGAAGGTACTTCGAGGGACGTTCGGGGCCAGAGGCTGCCCGAACCAATTGGGGTGTCGAGTGGTCATGCCCTTACTGAGATCGGTTCAACTGGGGCCGATGGGGCCAGGCTAATAGACGCACGCTCAACTTTTGAGGAGGCTCATCGGCTCTGTCCCGAGGTGAGTTTTGATCGGCTTTGTTTAATTTCTAGCTATGAATCTTCATTCTTTGAACTGAATCTTCTTTTCCATAGGTTTTTGACAAGCTCAAGTTCGAGCTGCTTCGTTGTGAGACCGGGTTGCAGGAAGCTTTGGGCAAGAAAAAATCCCTCTCAGGCTTTTTTGCAATAAGAAGACAAAAGAGTTGATACATCTTCGGTTGGAGATGTATCGGAGTCGAAATATGAAGGCAATCTCGAGCGTCAAGTAACCCTTATCTTGAAGGAGTACATGCTTTCTTTCCCGCTTTGGGAAACTAATGTTTTGGTGCTTCAGCTGCAGAGAAAAATGGAAACGCTGGAATGCATTTGGGGTGAGGTCGGGCAAGTGAATGTCGAATGCCATGTGTTGAAAGCGCAGATAGACGTTCATGTTGTGGCCCAAAGGAATGCCTTGGCCAAGGCCTCTACCCTCGAGGTACAACTTCGTAATGCTCGAGAAAGTAGCTCGATTCAGATGAGCAGGATTGCCAATCTTGAGACTGAACTTTTGAATATACAGGCCGAGGTCGTGGACGCCCGGGCTGAAGCTGAAGAGGTTCGAGAAAAAGCCGATAAAAAAGTGGTCATTTATTTGAAAGATGTTGTCGATGCTCGGGCTGAGCTAAGAGGAGCTTTTGACAGAGAGAGGAGGGTCAATGAGTATACTCGATGTAGATCTTGGAGGGAAACTCTCGAAGAGATTCACGCTAGGGGCTTTGATCTCTCGGAGGAGATAAAGCAGGCCAAGGCGGATGAGATCGACGCCGAGTTTTACCTTTCTTCCGATGCCGATGCTAATATTTGAAGGCTTTCGAGGGAGCTGGTCCCTAGAGCAGACTAGTTTTTCCTTCCTTGTTCTTTGTAAAGACTCATGTGGGAGCATTGTAAATGCATATTTTTATTACACACACACGTATATATATATATATATGAAATATTCTTTGGTTTCTCTGATTTGCTTGTCGATAATTAGCCCGATGAATTGGACTTTTATATGAAACCCTTGGGTTTTATAAATTATCCCTGAGGCTTTTTAGGCTAGCGACCTTGGCTCTTATGCATTTGGCCCTTAGGCTCTTTAGTTAACCGTTTCGAGCTCAGTCTTCGAGTCGGGTTTCGGCTCAAACTCATCGGCCCTTAGGTTTTTAAATCATCCCTGAGGTGCTTTGGGTCGGTACGACCTGTAGCTGGTGACTTGGGCTCTTATACGTTAGGTTTGTACGACCTTTGGTGTAGCTGGAGACTTTGGCTCTTATGCATTTGGACTTGAGGCGCTTTAATTAACCGTTTAGGGCTCAGTATCCAAGTCGGGTTTCGACTCGAGCTCATCGGCCCTTAGGTTCTTAGATCGGCCCTGAGGCACTTTGGGGACGATACGATCTGTAGCTGGAGACTTGGGCTCTTATGCGTTAGGTCGATACGACCTTCGGTGTAGATGGTGACTTGGGCTCTTATGCATTTGGCCCTGAGGCGCTTTAGTTAACCATTTAGGGCTCATTCTCCGAGTCGGGTTTCGACTCGAGCTCATCATCCCTTAGGTTTTTAAATCGTCCCTAAGGCACTTTGGGTCAGTACGACCTGCAGCTAGCGACTTGGGCTCTTATGCATTAGGTCGGTACGACCCTCGGTATAGCTGGCGACTGGGGCTCTTACGAATTTGGCCCTGAGGCGCTTTGGTTAACCATTTAGGGCTCAGTATTCGAGTCGAGTTTTGACTCGAGCTCATCGGCCCTTAGGTTTTTAAATCGGCCCTGAGGCGCTTTGGGTCGGAACGACCTGTAGCTGGTGACTTGGGCTCTTATGCGTTAGGTCGGTACGACCTTCGGTGTAGCTGGAAACTTGGCTTCTTACGCATTTGGCCCTGAGGCGCTTTAGTTAACCGTTTAGGGCTTAGTCTTCGAGTCGGGTATCAACTCGAGCTCATCGGCCCTTAGGTTTTAAATCGACCCTGAGGCGCTTTTGGTTGGTAGGACCTGTAGCTGGCAACTTGGGCTCTTACGCATTAGGTCGGTACGACCTTTAGTGTAGCTGGCGACTTGGGCTCTTACGCTTTAGGTCGGTACGACCTTTAACCAGTTCTTTTCAAAGTTTTTTCGAAGTAATTGGAGGCCTGTGATTTTTTGGAGACAGTCGGACGTCTCCGAGTCGCGTTAGTTTGGTCGGAGCCTTATGACGGTGGTCATCGTATTTAGCCGTAGCCTTTAGTCCCTGACTGAGATAGGCTCGGCGTCTATATCGAGGGTATGCCTTTTTAGGGGTCTTACAAGTTTGATATATAGCCTTGACTTTGATATCATGATTAAGCCTTTTTAAGGTCTTACAAATTTGTACATGCCTTGCTTAAGGTCTTACACTTTTGTAATTGCCTCATGGAGGGCTTACATTGGTGCCTTATGGAGGGCTTATGATCTCGAAGTTTTCGGCCCTGAGGTATTATGGCTTCGAGTTTTTGATGACTCGATGGGGTGGCTGTTGAGGACAGTCCCCGAGTCGGGATTGATATTGCCTCATGGAGGGCTTACGTTGGTGTTGTCTTATGGAGGGCTTACAAACTTGAACTTGCCGGCCCTGAGGTCTTATGGCCTCGAGATGACTCGATGGGGTGACTGTCAAGGACAGTCTCCGAGTGGTCGGTAAATGTTTTGGCCCTGGGGCCGTTTCTTGTGGAAATAGCAGACTTCTTTGACGCGTGAAGTATTTTGATGATAAAAGATTCTTCTCTGATTACTTGGTACAAGTACACATTTTTCACTATCGAGGGTTCAATTATTCTATGTGGACACGGTTCATTTGACTGTTTGGTCTTATACATTGTTCTCCTATCGAGACCCTCTTCGGCATGTTTCAATGATCTCCCAGGGGCAGTACTTAAGGTTGATAGAAGAGAAGCCTTGAATACTTGGTGAGTTCTCCTTAGGTAGCATATGGGTGTTTCCTCGTTAAAAACCTCGTCGGTAAAACCCATTTGGGGTAAAATCCGACGTGAGAGAAAAATAGCACAACACATGCTTTAAAACCTAAAGCCTTCGAGATGGAGGGTGCTCCGATTCTTTTTCAATCGAACACCTGCACATAGGTTAGTGTAATACGTGAAAGAAAGAGGAAGAGGATTGTACCTTAACTTTGGTGGCATTCAAGCCTCAATATGCTTCAGTTACTCGTTCCAAGGACGCGGCACGGTCCTTCATTCGTTCATCGAGGATTCAATTTCAGATTGCTACTTGGCTTCTTGCTTGTTTTTTGGCTCCTTCGATGTAGAAGGTGTCGGCGTCGGTGCCACATCATGTACTGCGAACATTTCTTTTGCTGCGTGTTTTTCGCCGTATACTATTTTTATTCAATCCTTCGTAGGGAACTTCATCACTTGATGAAGGGTTGACGACACCGCCCTCATAATGTGAATCCATGGCCTTCCGACCAATGAATTGTATCTCATCTCACCTTCGATGACATAAAACTTGGTATCTTGAATTGTACCGGCCACATTGACTGGAAGGATGATTTCCCCTTTTGTTGTCTCGCTTGCCATGTTGAATCCGTTGAGGACTCAAGAGGCAGACACAACTTGGTCGAGCAATCCGAGTTGCTCTACCACCCTCGACTTAATGATGTTGTCCGAGCTACCTGGATCCACGAGCACACGCTTAATTTGAAATTTATTCAAAAGAAAATAAATTACCAGTGCGTCATTATGAGGTTGAGACAAGGTATCGATGTCCTCTTCGCTGAATGAAAGAGCGTCTTCAGGTATGTAGCTCCGAGTTCGCTTCTCCCTGATGATGGATACTTTTGTTTGCTTAAAAATGGGTCCCTGAGGGACGTTGACTCCACCAATAATCATGTGGATGACGTGTCATGGTTCTTCTATTTCATTCTTCTTGTTTGCCTCTCTTTCCCGAAATTGGTTTTTAGCTCGGTCGTTGATGAACTCTCGAAGGTGCCCTTTGCTAATCAGTCGGGCCACCTCTTCTCGAAGCTGTCTGCAATCCTTGGTCCTATGACCATGGGTACCATAATATTCTCATATCAAGTTGGGGTTCCTCTGCGAAGGATCTGATAGCACGGGTCTTGGCCACCTGACGTCCCTGATTTTACTTATAGCTGATACGATGTCGAAAACATCGATGTTGAAGTTGTACTCGGATAGTCGGGGTGCCTCTACCGACCCTGTATGCCTGTCGAACCCTGCTTTGTTCACGAGTCCCCGAGGATTCTATCCTCGGTCCATCATTTGGTCACTCCGAGGTATGTTACGCTTGGAGATATTTCTCCGATTTTTTATGTACGGTTGATACCTTTCTTTGCTTTGCCTCGGCTCTCTTTCTGGGAGCCTCAATTCCTTTGCTAAGAGCCTGCTAGGATACACTGAGCCCGAGGGGGCCTCCAATTGGTCATCCTCGACTCTGATCTTCGACAGATACCTGTTGTGTACATCTGCCCAAACTACGGCGGGATACTCGATCAAGTTTTGCTTCAACTGCTTTGAAGCAATCGAGCTTCGTTCATTCAAGCGCTGAACGAAGGCTTGTACTTCCCAATTATCAGAGACCGGTGGTAATTCCATTCGTTCCAGTTGGAAGCGGGATACGAACTCCCTCAACATCTCATTCTCTCTTTGTTTGATTTTGAAGACATCATATTTCCTTGTAATGACTTTGATGGCACCAGCATGTGCCTTCACAAAGGAGTCCGCCATCATGGCAAATGAATCTATCGAGCTCGGGGGTAGAATATGATACCACATCATGGCCCCTTTGGATAGTGTTTCTCCAACAATTTTCAATAGGACGGATTCAATCTCGTCATCTCTTAGGTTGTTTCCTTTCACAGCACAAATGTAGGCAGTAATGTGCTCATTGGGGTCCGAGGTTCCGTTGTACTTCGGGAGATCGGGCATGCTGAAATTCTTCTGGATGGGCTTCGGGGTTTCACTTGATGGGAATGGCTTTTGCACGAACTTTTTTGAATCTACACCCTTCAGAATCGGGGTTGCGCTCGGGATCTGATCGACCCTCGAATTATAGGTCTCCATTTTTTTGTCGTTAGCTTCTATCTTCTTTTAGCCCAATTCAATCCTCTTTGCGAGGTCTTCGAGCATCTTCATAATGGCGGGATCGGCTGCTGACCCATTATTGCTCGACATTTCTGGTGCCTGTTCAACTTGAGGAGCCGTTTCTGGTAGTGTTGTGCTTGGGGTTCTCTGATGGCTTTGTAGCTGAGCAATAGCCACCTGTTGTGCTTGCAACATCTCAAAAATGACATGAAGGCAAACTTCCCTTTCCCTTTGAGCAGGGGCTCCCTGCGCTTCATGCTGGTCTCCTTAACGCACACTTCCGTCTGTATGAGAGTTCACTTGGACATGTTGAGCGTTGCGTGAGCCTTCATCGACAGGGATTTGCATTGGTGCCTCTTCAGGGTTTTGCGGTGGCACACCGGCACCTGAGGCAGCTGCACCATTCTCTATGTGATCCTCAGGACCGTTGTTTTTATGTGCGTTTACTGAGTTAGTCATTTTCTGACCTTACATTGAAGATTCTTGGACAAAAAAAAGTGTAAAGAATAACTTATGCTTTTAGAAATCAGCACTAAAATAATCACTATTATTTTTAGCCCCACGATGGTCGCCAAACTATTTAACTTGAAAATGGTAATTACACTGGTTGAGAGTAACAAAATTCAACACATCATTGTGATTGCCAGACTTGAGGTTAGGGAAGGTTGCATTGAACTTGTCGACCAAATTCTGTCAGCATGTTTTGCCTTGTTAGTGTCAGCAATCCTTACCATGTGCTTTATCATAAGTCCAAAAATATTGATGGGCTTTTCAATATCCAACAGCCTTATTACTTCTATATCCAACAAGGTTGCTTCATGTCCTCTTTCTGACCTTTGCAATATACAAGTTTTGACAAAGTGGAATAGAAACCTCTAATAGAGAGTCATATCCACCTTGAAAACCTTCCGTGGAGCATATAGTTTGAAACTTTGAGAGAATTTTCTGTAGATATTAACTGTAGATGTCACTCCATCATCAATGGATGACCGCATCTTCTCCACATAGTGATCAAACCCTCTAGTAGCTAGGAACTATAGGGATGGAGAACGGTGTATTGCGGTGCAGTTATGGGGCAAACCTGCGAAGATTTCAAACCATCCCACACCACCCCACATAATATAATTTGCTATTTTCGCCCCGCCCCATAAATCTGCCTTGGTTTGCCTCGCCTCGCCTCGCAAGTATTTTTTTCTTTCTTTTCTACTTCATTATTTACAAATTCGTACTTTGCCATAATCTATCTATCTAATATTTATATAATTGAGGGGTATGGGGAGGTAATGTGGCATTCTCTAATCACATAATACACCGTTCTCCTTCTTCCCCAAAATTTGCTATTTTCTCTTTTATTTTGATTTATTTATGTAATATTCGTAAAAGCCCAAAAGAAACCACCGTAAACGATTGTTCCAGACTACAACAATCCAAAAAGTCACGACTATTACAGAAACGAACAATTAAAGAAACATTTCATTTACAAATCAATTTTTCTTTATATGAATGATACTTAATACTAATTTTACTACAAGATTTATTGTACTTCACAATATTATAAATGAAGCTTTTCAGTCACTTAGAGGACCATGAGCAACCAACTGTGATTTTTTCCAAGGTAGTTGGATCTATGGACTATGATGATTCATTTACCTTCTACAATTCTTTTATTGTTTTTACTTCATTACCGCTCCTGAAGCCTGAAGGTATTATTAACTTACTCTATTTCCTCTTGTAGGAGAACTTATACCTATGCTTAATCACATATTATATTTTTATGATTTTGCTTTGTTGTTTCTCTATTTGAAAGTCCATTGACTTTGTAGTTGTTTGTTATTCAGCGCTTAACCGTTAAATTGTACACAACTTTTCATTCAAGAAGATTTGAGTACTTCATTAATCTTTATGGCTTAAATCTAACCGAAACAATGACGACAAATTTTTGATAAAATATTTGAATCATTAAATTTACAACTGTTACTATTTTTATGATCTTCTTGGCCTTCAAGCTATCCTGTGTCCGAAGTCTGTGATAACATGAATTTATAGATGAGAATGATTAGTGTCGAAATAGTACGAGAATCTATTTCGAAAAAGAATAATGGGTAAGAAAATCTGGCGTAAAAATATTTGTTTGGTAATTTTAGATGGAAAATACTTCGAATATGCAGTGAAAAGGGGCTCCAGTATGGGAGACGTTGAAAAAGTAATGGATGAAAAGGAAGGGAATGGAAGAGAAAATAAATGGGAAATAAAGAGAAAGAGGATACAAGAAATGAGAGGCAAGAAACGAAAAAGAATTGTTGAAGAGTCGAATTGAATCCATCAGTATGACCGCATATGTTTTTTTATCTATATATATTTCAAGTAGAAAATAAGAAAAGAAAATAAATTAATTAAATTTTCTTCTGAGTTCTTCCAACATTCTAAATTTTGAAAATAACTGAATTTAAATATTACATTTACTCATAATTATAAGCTTTTATGATTACACAAACATTATAACATATTTAGGATCATAAATTCCAACTTTCAAAAGTCCAATACTCCACAAATATTATAAAATACATAAGGACTCAAGTTTTAAAAGTCATTATTTCTTTCTTAAACTTCATGTCGCTTCCAATTATGCTAGAATAATCTAAAGAGAGTGGATAACTTAAAATAAGAAAAGTTAGATAACATACTTACAAACATTAAATTTTTGTAAAATCAAAAAAGAATCTCGAGATTTCTAATTATGTCTAGTTATTATATATTTGAAAGGCTGACAACATAAAAAAGGAGACATTATTTTGGCACAAACTAAAATTATAATTTGGGTCTTAAGAAATGAGCAGACTTTGTCTTTGGTGGAAACTTTTTTGAGGATAAAATTGAACTTTAGATAAACTTAATTTTAACATATTTTTATTTATGCCATTTGTTGACAAAATTTAAAAAAATATGATCAAAATATTAGAGAAGAAGATAATTCAGATATTCTTACACCCTTCGTTCTATCATAAATACTTTAATTTGAATCATTGTGAATATTAGAAAATAGTTGGAACATTAAATTATTAATTTATTGAGAAAATATGTGGTAAGATATTAATTTTGTGCTATTTTCTTCAATAAGAATAGGGAGGAAACTGTACGAACAAAAGTGGTTTGCTGAATCCATCAATATGTCGAATTTGGTTTGGGTTTTTAAAATCAGACTTTAATTATGATTGTTCACTTATAAAAAATTTTAAATTGGTTGATAATACAAAATTTAAAAACTGTAATGTAATGTTTCAAACGATTTTTTTCTCAAATGTAAGAGTTTAATCAAATGGGTCTTTCGAGAGCCCAAACGACTCAGAATCAAAATTCACTCCATAAATGGTGAAATTTCAGCAACTTATCTCAAAACCCATAACCCGCTCCGCCCCGGTTTAGATTATTAAAAAATTTATTTGAACTCGCTTTGCACCGCCTCGGGCCTGCACATGCCCAAAACCGCGTGACACCGCATAGGTTCAAACCCGCACCACTCAGCACCCGCACTTCCCTAATGCCATCCCAGTAGGCACATCCGACATGTAATGACCCGACCGGTTGTTTTGAGCTTCGGCATTTCATTCGACGGTTTGAGACCCTAAATAGCTTTATAAGATGCATTATGACTTGTGTGTATTTTTTATGTTGATATTCGAGAGGTTCGGGATTGATTTGGAAGAGTGATTCTCAATTTAGAAGCTTCAAGTTGGAAGTGTTAACAAAGATTTGGCTTATAAGTAAATGGTCTTGAATTGGAGTTTTGATGGTTCCGATAGACCCGTAGGGTGATTTTGGACTTGCTTCTGCTCAAAAGTATTTTTTTTCTTCAAAAAGCTTAGTCAAACACTTCAACTTTAAAAAAAAATACTTCTTTTGAAAACAAAAAAGTGCTTTTGGCCATGGATAAGCTTGGCCAACAGGCTATTAGATATTGCGGATCACAACCAAACTATGCACACAAGTTCCAATCAACTAAATTAACCTAACCAAGGTCTCAAAACATAAACAGGAGTCTGATAATACCGAAGTCAACTTCCGTCAAATTTATGGACTCTCCAATTCTTCAAATTGCCAATTTTTGTCAAATAGAGCCAAAACTCTCGAGGAATATTTAAATTCAATCTTAACATACGCCCACAAAACTACTATACAAACTTATTGAAACCACTAAATACTGATTCCGATGTCGTTTACTCAAAAGTCTAACTTTGGTCATCTCTTCCAACTTTAAGCTTCCAAAATGGAGAATCACCCTTCCAAATCAATCTGAACCTCTCGAACATCAAAACCAACCTTATACGCAAGATATAATACATCATATAAGGCTATACAAAGTTTCACACATTCAATAAAAATTCTAAAGCTCAAAACGATCGATCGAATGGTCTTTCTATTTTCAGTTGGGGGAAGGAAAAATCTATTAATAATTACCATTCACCAAAATCAATGGTAGAAAAATCTCTTTATTCCTAACGTAGGTGAGGAATTGTTTTTCATTTATTGTCTGTAGATTTATTTTCGGAATGGATATAGTTTGAATATAGAAAACTTGAACGGATTTTCAGACACATTGTGATTCTATTTTTGTTATTGATGAATTTATGGTGATTGAAATATTTAAGTAAACAAAAATGTCACGATCCGAAATTTTAACATATCGTGATAGCGCCTATCACACCAGCTAGGCAAGACAAAACATAACAAAAAAGAACCAGAATAATAGAATTTATAGAAATACCATAAGTCTGAAATCTCAATATAACAAAATACCGCGAGAACATGGTAAATCCTCCCCAGAAATGGTACATACATAGCCATGAGCTCTAATACAGGAATACAAATCCGAAATGACTAAATATAATACTGTCTGAAATAAAGGCAACAATACATAAGAGAAGAGACACAAAGACTGCAGGCGAGAATGAAGCTCTATCTCGTCTCTCAAAACACAGCTCAAAAAGTAAATATGCTACTGATAACTTGTCCCAACACCTGGATCTGCACAACTGAGTGCAGAGTGTAGTATGAGTACAACCGACCCAATGTACTCAATAAGTATCGTAATTAACCTCGACAAGGTAAAAGAAGAAAGAATTATAAATGTCACTTGTTATAACCTATACAGTTTCATCAATTTAACAAGTACTAAACACTAATGTAATCAAGTCATAAAACACAGAAAGAACCCTCTGTGTATGTGCGTGCAATTATTTAAGTTCTCTGTTCCGACTATGATACAACATATGAAGATGACATGCAAATGAGTCAGGGAATTAATCATGGAAATTGCACGTAAGGATGAAATGCAAATCCAAAACAAACACTGGCCATATTTTCCTCATCCTTTCTATATCCATAACAAACCACGAATTAGTTTTCCTCAATATTCGCGTGTACACCATCAAGAGGGAAATATTGGAGAGTGACCCTAGGGGATGTATCCATATTCACACGCAAGCACAGCCAATCCAACGTGCTACCAGCCCGGCGTGGTCACAGGCTAAATATCAGAGTTCGTCCGGCATGGTCACATGCACAAAAATAGGCGTGGTCAGATGCATAACAATACAATCTACTCGGTATGGTCACACGTAATACAACGTAATCCGCCCGACGTGGTCACAAACATAACAACATAATCCTCCAGACGCGATCACATGCGTCCAGTCCTAATCATATCACACATAAGTAAATATACAAGAGTACATGTATATGATTAATGAATAACAGACCTCATGCTCCTGGACTTGTACAAATTGTCGCGCCCCTTTTTCTCACGAAATCGGGTTTCGACACGTGACAACTCTTTTAAGGAAGGGTACTAAAATAGAGAGTCTCCACCTAACGGATTGAGGTGCGTTAGGGCACCTGTTTGCAAATAACTGGATTAACTAGTCGCGTCACCAAAGATTGGGTAAGGTCTCAAATTACCTTGAGGAGAAGGTGTTAGGCACTCCTCGAGGTCCACAATGGTGGGTCCCAGTCGAACTCGAATTATATGAATTAGTCTAAGAGATGGGAAGAAATTGGGGCAAATAAGCAATTGACTTTAAAAACAGGTGGGGGTCCTAAGTTTTTTAGCCTAAAGGATCACCCCGTGCAACATAAATAATATTTTGTAACTCCCTCAAGATAGGGTGTTACTCATATTATTCAGCGGGCATAGACTATCATCTCGTACTACTCGATTACTATCTTTAAGTTGTTTACCAAAAGCGCACAAGTCGATTCTAAACCGTACTCTATGTGTGCACTACCCGTCTCATGCCTATAGTCCAGGAGGTATTTGGACCTCTATTTTAGGGTGGTCCTAGACTTTAACTTAGGTTTCTCAAAAGGGAAAATACTAAGCGACATACAAAATAATTTAGGACTTTCACATATAAACAAGTAAAGGCTCAAGTTAACCTCCTCACTTAGATAACAAATGCACGCCAAAGTAATTAACATTGATAGATTTTAATTAATTAAGGTTGCGGAATCCTATAGGCAAGATCTCTATGTGATACTGAGTTAATGGGCAGATAGTTATACACAAAAGTCATTTCCTTAATACACTTTCCAAAACCTACATGGTTTGCCTACTGATTTTAAGCATAAAGGGATTAAACCTATAAACATGATGTCTAGGTGTTTTACGCGATAATAAACAATGGTAATCACAGAAGCGCATTCAGAATCACTTATTTGATCCTATAGGTAGGTTTTCTAGTGATGACAATAATACATTGTCTGAAAACTCGGGCAAGATGATAATTAAACGGATTCAGACCTATAGGAATGCTTTTTACAATTAATCCAATTTTAGATCCTATAGACATGATTTTTATAATTTGTGAATAGGGAAGCATGAAAACAGAATCTTGCATGCACATTGAATCACACAATTTCCTATAGGCATGATTTCTAACAAAAAGAACACAATTGAACCAAGTATTGAACCTAAAGGGCAGAATGGCTAACATATAATGAAGATACCTATAGGCATGATTTCTAACATACGTTACCATACAATAACACATTATGGAACCTATAGGCAGGACTTCTACCCAATTTGTTGCAAGTATAAGATAAAAATCCTTTATCCAATTTTACTAATACCCCAAAATATTATTCCAATAATTTACAGACCCAGAATAAATATAAAAAATTACAAAGGAGAATAACTATAGGGAGCCTACAGCAAGCCCAAGGATACACCTGGTCAGGCCAGGCCTTTGTTCACAACAGTCCCAAAGTTACATATTCATAGATATAGAGCAGCCAAGGGTTGAGTGATTCACCCAGGGAGTACAAGACAATGTGGAGCATATAGAACCAAGGACCTGGTGTGTCAGAGTTCCCAATGGCTTCAAGAACCCAGGGCAGTGCTCACACTAGGGTGGTTAACAAAGATAGTTCATAAGAGGGATCAGTAGACCCAATCCTAGTGTGTCAGAGTTCACGAAGGTCTCAAATGAACCCTGAGCAGTGCTCACACTAGGGAGGCCAAAGGACAGAACTTAGGCAACATTGGCTAAGAGTGGGACTCAAAAGAGTTTAAGTGGCAGGGAAAGAAAGGACCAAAGTTGATAAACAAGAGTTTGGGGGTTCAGACATGATCAAATTGGGTCAACAAGCAGACACTTAAATACATCGTAGAACTTGAATGAGAATAGGTTTCACACTTAGCACAGTAGCAGTCACATGCTAAAAGTAGGCAAAAAACATGTTTGAGAGTTTGGCAAAGTCATAGGTACAAAGTGAGTTAAAGCATGCTTGAATTAGGTTAAGAAAATATTCTAATGTTATTATCATGAAAACCAGAACAACATCATGGAAAAGGGGAGGGCATCTGTTGGCCCAAGAAAGGAAATAATTTTAAAGATTGACAAAGGAACTCCGAGATGAACCAGGTCCATCACAGGTGACATAGACGAGCAGAGTCAAAGGCACATGAGATGCACATGCAGGAGATAAATGTATTCTGGTAAAATTGAGATATCTTTTGATCGAAAAGATTGCAAAAACAAAATTGGAGAAGGACTCCTTATTCAACAAGAACAGAATCTAAGATAAGAAAGGATTTAGGAGTTGAGTTTGACTAGAACTCTTCTACCAAGGAAGAGTTGTATTAGGATTCTATTAATTCCTTATCTACTAACTCCTATAAATTGCAGATTGTTCTTATTGTATATAGACGCACAAAAACAGAAGTTTATGAAGAATTGAGAGCAAAATTAGTGAAGAAATTTTGCAACCAGTTCGAGCCAAATTGGAGAGTGCGAATCTGGAGCTACTTAAACCAGCTAGAAGAACCAGTTCCATCTGTTGTCTTTTAGTCTAGTTTATCTGTAGTAGGTGATGACGAATTGTACCTTTCAGCTTTATCTAGAAGCAATTGTAACAGGTACTGAATGTTCAAGTTATAGTTAACTTGAAGTTTGTCGCAAATAGCTAGAGGCTAGTTTTCCACAAAGGATTAGAGTTAATCCTTAGGTTTACAAAAGAGTTTATTTTGTAAATGTTGTTTGGCTCATTGTTGTAGTGAAGTGTTTGGAGAAAATCCTACTGAGTAGTAGGTCGGTTTTTCACCTTTTGAGATAGGTGTTTTCCACGTAAAAATCTATGTGTTCTTTACTTCTCTGAATTTATTATTCCGCAACAGTACGAGTTGGAACACATAGAAGAACCAGGTCCTTCTATAACGACATTACTCGAAAATTGGACTCCACACAAATCAACCCCCCCCCCCTCTTGTGTGGTATTGACGTATAAACCATCAATTGGTATTAAAGCGGGTTATCCTTGAAGAGACTAACACCTTAGGAAAAGATCAAGATGAGTGCACCACCTGGGAATTGGGAAGGACAATCAACTGTTAGGCCTCCACTCTTCAATGGTCAGTACTACTCCTGGTGGAAGAATAGGATGAAAGATCACTTAATTGGAGAAGACTATGAACTATGGAACATAGTCACTGACGGTCCTTTAGCCACCATGAAGAAGACTGCTGAAAGAGTAGATGTGCCAAAGACTAGAGCTGACTGCACTGCTGGGGATTTGAGAAAGTGGGAGAAAAATGCCAAGGCCCATAAGTGGCTTGTTTGTGGACTCGGTCTAGACGAGTATAGCAGAATTCAAAGTTGTACCACTGCCAAAGAAATTTGGGACACTTTGCAAGTGGCTCATGAAGGAACACCTCAAGTGAAGAGGTCAAGAGGAACTCTACGATATTCTCAATATGAGAATTTCACCATGAAGTAAGGAGAGACCATCCAAGAGATGTATACAAGGTTCACTACGCTGACCAATGAACTCAAGTCTCTTGGAAGGGTCAATTTTGAAGAAGACAAGGTTGAGAAAATTCTGACAAGGGTCTTGCCAGTCTCTTGGGAAAGCAAAATTACAGCCATTCAGTTATCTAAGAACATTGCAACTCTTAAGCTGGATGAGCTTATTGGAAATCTCACTCCCTATGAACTTAGAAGGAAGACTATGAATATGGATGGTCCCAAGAAGGAAAGGAGTTTGGCATTCAGAATCACTGAAGAAGCTTATCTGGAGGAGGATGAAATGACCATGATCACAAAGGACTTCAAGAAGTACCTAATGAGAGCAAAGATTCCTTCAAGAAGTGGAAGCTACCACAAACCAAGGGCTTCTGAAAAACAAACCAATGAGGGGTGTTACAAGTGTGGCAAGACTGATCACCACATCAAAAACTGCCCTCAATGGGAAATTGAATGGAAGAAAGAAAAAGCTGAACGAATGAACAAGAAGAAGGAATAGGTTCAACCCAAGAAAAACATAACATCAACAAAGGCAATGGTTGCTGCTTGGGGTGAAAGTTCAGATGAGGAGTCAGATGATGAAGATGGAGATGAACAAGCACTTATGGCAATTGGAGAATCCGATGAGGAATCTGAGGTAAGTATAATTCATCTCAAAGACAAGATTAATTTTTTGTCTAAAGAAAGGCTATTTGAGTTACTCTTGGATTTCATTGATGAATTTGAGGATCTAAATAATGAAAAGAAACAACTGTCTAAGGAGTGTGTTATTTTGAAAGCTAAGTGCAAAAATTTGGAACTTAGGGCTAGAGAAAGTGATAGTAAAAATGCTGAGTTAAAGAACTAGGTTCCTGAACTTGACACCACTGTCCTAGAGCTAAGATCTGAAAATCTAAAACTAAAATTAGGAACAGGTAAAAACAACGCTGATCACAACAACTCACATTAGAACAAACCCTAGGAAAAATGAAAGACGAGTTGTACAAAAGAGATGAGCAGATAAGAGTCCTTAAGGAGGATCTAAGCAAGGTCAAGCATGAACTAGATAGAACTAGCAAATGTAACAGGTCCTCTGATGCTTTGACATGGCTACAGGAACATCATAGTAGAAATAGAAGAGAACTTAGCTTTGGGAATCCGCTACCTAAGTGGGATCCTAAAAGCAAGTACCCCACTCTTACTGAGAACAAGATTTGTACTCACTGTGGTAAGACTGGTCACTTTAAAAGTGAATGTAATGCAAAAGAAAAGGCTAGTCAAAAGAACAAAAGTTTTGTTCGAGGGAAGAATTGGCTACCAAATTGGGCTAAAAAGAATTTAATTCATCCTTTTGCTTATAGAAAGGGACCCAAACCAGTTTGGGTTCTTAAGACTAACCCCTGATTTTCTTTTGTAGATTCAAGTGAAAGGTAGTAGTTGTAACGACCCGGTCCGTCGTTACGTAAAAATCTACATTATAATTATTATTCTTGACTAGTCATAGGTTGGTCATACTGTTATTGATGTGTTAGAGTTGGTTGGCTTGAAATAAGAATGGTTGTAGTGAGAGTTTAGCCACTTAGTCCTTAAAAATAGTCTTATAATGGAAAAAGTCTACTGAGAGTTGACTTATTGGTAAACAACCTCGGAATGAGGATTTTATGGCTCGGATAGCTTCGTTAGGTGATTTGGGGCTTAGGAGTGTGTTCAAAATATTTTTGTGATGTCCGGTGTAGAATTAGGCTTGAATTGGCGAAAGTTAGTTTTTGGTGATTTACGGTCGGCAATGGAAAATAGGCTATCGGGGTCGGAATGGAATTACGGAAGTTTGAACAGGTTCGTAATGTCATTTTGGATGTGCCTGCAAAATTTCAGGTCAATCAGAGTTGTTTTGGATTGTTTCGGCATCGTTGGTGGATTTTAAAAATTTCAAAGTTCATTGGCTTGAATCCGATGTAAATTTGGTGTTCTGATATTAGTTTTGGTGTTTTAAGAGTTCAGCTAAGTTTTAATAATGTTATGGGATATGTTGGTAACTTTGGTTGGGGTCCCGAGGGGCTCGGGATTGAATTCGGGTAATTAACGGGCATTATTGGACTGAAAAACACTGTTGTTTCTGGTGTTTTCAAAGTTGAAGGTTGTTCACTGTGATCGCGTAGGGTTAAAATGGACCAGGGTGAATGTGTTCAGTGCGATCGCAGAATACGGGTCGCGATCGCGTAGCTTTGGGGGTCAGTTCAGTGCGATCGCGTGGGGTTCATCGTGATCGCGTAGAGGAAAGCCAGAAGTGTGGGGGGTGAGGTCAATTGGTCTTCGCGATCGCGTGCATTGGGTTGCGATCGCGTGAGGTTGGACTGATGTGAACCGCGGTCGCGTGGCTAAGTTTGCGATTCCAGAGAGGAAATCACTGGCCATATTTAAATGAACCCTTCCGCTACTTAAACCTTATTTTACACCATTGTTGGGCGGAAGAGAGCTTTTTGAACGAATTTTGAAGGAGAAAATCAGTGGGTTGCTTAGAGGTAAGTAATTTGATTATTAAAACTCGTTTATGGGTGATTATAGACCATAATCTCAGCGTTTAATTCATGAAAAGCAGTAGAAAAATGGGATTTTGGGGCTTGAGAATAAGAGATCTTTAGGGGTCAATTTGAGGGGTCAAACGGACTCCGATTTTGGTGTTCTTTATATGTACGGAATCTTGGGAGGACGAAGAACACTTTTCTGTAAAAATTTCTGAGTTTCCGGATGTGGGTCTGAGGGTCGGGTTTTGACTAAATTCAGGTTTTTGAGCTAAATTGATATTTTTCAATTGGGATTCACACCTTAAGCATAATTTGATGATAAAAATCTGAAATTGGTATATTTGGAGCACTCAGAGGCCGGATTTAGAGGCAAAGGCATTGCGGAATAGTTTTTAGCCAGTTTTGAGGTAAGTAACGTTTCCAAACATAGTTCTGAGGGTTCGAAACCCCGAGCTAAATGATTTATGACTATTGTTGAGATGACGCACATGCCAAGTGATGGGTGTGAGGGTGTGCACCGGGTAATTTTGGCCTGCTTATCCCATAACCCCGCTTAGTGATTATTCTATGATGATATTTGTGCATCTATTAATATGGTAATTGTGAACATGTTAGAAATCATGTTAAGTACGAATGCTAGGCTTCACGCCGAAAAAGTTGAGACCCGAGTGGTCGTATATTGTTGTCTCATGTTGTGATTATATGATGTCACACACTCAGTCATGTTATATCATATCATTTAATATCTCAGTCTCAATATTGTTAATTACATGCATATTTATCATTATTTCGGGTTGATGGAGGCATTTGTGATCAATGTGAGTGAGACTGAAGAGTAATGACTGAGTGAGGCCGAGAGCCTGTTATTGAGACAGTTATAAGAATGGACTGCACACTGCAGTGATATTTAAATCATGCCTTCGTTGGCTTGATATGGTGCTTGGGCCACTAGGGCCCCTCCGGAGTCTTTACACTCCTAGTGAGCGCAGATATTGAGGGATGGATCTTCCCTGGGCATGGATCTTTTCCGAAGTGATAAAGGATGGATCTTCCTAGTTATGGAAATTGTCCGAGTGTTATATTGCGGAGTTGGATCTTCTCTGTAGGGGGCTGGATTGGCCTTTTTCCTCAGTACATAGTGACTACGGTCACCGATGTTTATGCATATTCCGGGATGGAACTTCCCTGGGCCTGAGAGCCATATATATATAGTACTGAGTGGACTTATGTGGGAGAGCTGTGAGTACTATGTGCTTATCCATACTGGTTTCATTCATATATTTTTTGATGGCATGTAGAGTATACTAGCATACTTGGCATATTTCCTCATCCTGATTAACTGTTAGCATGTCTAAATTCTGTATATTATTTATTGTGACATAATTGAGGTTTTGTCCGTCACTACTTCTCAGCCCATAGTTTGGGTTCGTTACTTCTGAGTTGGTGTACTCACGTTACCCCCTGCACCTTGTGTGCAGATCCAGGTACATCGAGAACCGGTAGAGGATTTTGAGTTGTGATCAGAGTTTCTAGTGGAGTTGTCGAGGTAGAAGATGGCGATCGCGACCTCGCCATCTCTTTCTTTATTCCACCTATTTCATTTATATTTTGAGACAATGTTGTCCTTTTCCCCTTTTCTTTACTCTATGTTATAGTAGCTCATGACTGAGTGACACCAGATCCGGGGATTGGAGACTTAAATTTAGTTTTCAAATGTTTTTTTAAATTTTAGATTCTTAGTTTTATTAATAAAATTGTTTAAAAATCACATTTTTACTGGGAATTTAATTTCGCTTAGCTAAATCGGGAGGTTTGCCTGGTTCCACGACAGGCGCCATGACAACTCCGGAATTGGGTCGTGACAAGATGGTATCAGAGCGCTAGATTAAATAGGTCTCACCATTCATGAGCAGGTTTAGTAGAGTCTTGCGGATTGGTATGGAGACGTCTGTACGAGGCTGCAGAACCTTTTAGGAAAAATCTCACATTCTTTGAATTCTGTCGTGCGACTCTGTTGGACTTTGAAACTAAAATTCTGTTGTGTTCATTCTCTCACAGATGGTGAGGACTCGTGCTAATGATAGTGATGACTAGATCCCAGCAGGACCAACCCGAGGTCGAGGCTGTGGCCGAGGGAGAGGTGCAGCCCGTTTAGCAGTACCTGTGGACCCTCCCATTGTCCAGGAGCAGGTCCCCACAGCTGAGATTCCAGCGGGGTAGACTCAGGCACCAGTAGTGCCCGTTGTGATTCCGGGTCTTCAGGAGACCCTAGCCCAGATTTTGACGGTGTGCACCAACCTGGCACAGGCCGTTGCCGTGTCTACTGCTGCTACTTCTCAGGCCGGGGCAGGCATTCTGACTCCATCTATCCTGACACTTGAGCAAGTTAACCAGGGGCTTCAGACACCTGGGACAGTCCCAGTTCAGTCGGTTGCCCCAGCCCAGGATTATGTGGTCCCAGCTTTAGCTGATGATGAGCAGCGTAGGTTGGAGAGGCTCAGCAGACTCCAGCCTCCAATTTTTAGTGGTATTGAGGGCGAGGATGCCCAAGGATTTTTGGAAAAGTGTCAGAGGATCCTTCGCACAGCAGGGATACTGGAGGCCAGTGGGGTCCCATTTACTACATTCCAGTTTTCAGGAGCTGCACTTGCTTGGTGGGAGGCCTATGAGAGGCGTAGACCTACTGATGCAGCGGCCCTTACCTGGCGTCAGTTCTCCATTCTATTCATGGAGAAGTATATACCGCAGTCCCGCACGGAGGAGCTGCGTAGGGAGTTCGAGCAGTTGCGCCTAGAGGACATGACCGTGATGCAGTATGAGATGAGGTTCTCCGAGTTGGCCCGTCATGCTATTTGGCTAGTTCCCACAGATAGGGAGAGAATCGGGAGGTTCGTTGATGGTCTTACTTATCAGCTTCGGGTTTTTCTAACTAGCGAGAGGGTATCTGGCTCTTCTTTTGAGGAGGTGGTTGACATTTCCAGAGAGATTGAGTCGGTTCGCCGCCAAGAGCGGATTCAAAGGGAGGCCAAGAGGTCTTGAGGATCTGGGAGTTTTGGTGGGGCTCCTTCAGGATGGCAGCCTCAGCCCGGTGAAGGCCGTCCATTTAGGCAGGCTCAGCCAAGTCGCTCAAGTTATCGTGGTGGATCGGTTGGTCACGATCCTCATAGTTCGCATCAGGTGCAACCATCTTTTAGTGCCCTGCCAGCTCAGAGTTTATCTTGGGCACCATCGGTTCAGAATTCATCTATGTCTGGTTCTTCCAGCGGTTATCCCGGTGCTAGGGGTTCCCTTCAGTCCCCAGTGCCATTCTACGAGAGAGGTTGCTTTGAGTGTGGAGAGGTGGGCCATATTAAGAGGTTTTGCCCTCGTCTTGCGAGAGGTACTTATCAGCAGAGGAGTCAGCCCGCGGTTTCAGAATCAGTAGCTGCACCGCCCACCCAGGCAGCTAGAGGTGGGGGTCCGACAGCTAGGGGTCACCCAAGAGAGGGAGGTCGATCTGGTGGTGATCAGGCCCAATTTTATGCATTCCCGACCAGACCGGATGAGGTGGCTTCTGATGCCGTAACCCCAGTATTATTTCAGTCTTTCATGAGAAGCTTAAGTTTTTTTTAATTGATTCCGTTTTTTCATATTCGCATGTTCATCATGAGTTAGCCCATTCTCTGGACACGCCCGTGAATTTGTTGTTACATCTGTTATGTGCTCGCCCCTTGTGGGTGATGTTGTTGTTACGGACCGCGTGTGTCAGTTGTGTGTGTTACCTATTGGGGGTCTGGAGACCCGGGTATGTTCATGGTAAGGTTATTCGACGATTGATGGCTTTTGGAACAACACTTGGCACGTTCGAGGACGAACGTTTGTTTAAGAGGGGGAGAATGTAACGACCCGGTCCGTCGTTACGTAAAACATACATTATAATTACTATACTTGACTGGTCATAGGTTGGTCATACTGTTATTGATGTGTTAGAGTTGGTAGGCTTGAAATCATAATGGTTGTAATGAGAGTTTAGCCAATTAGTCCTTAAAAATAGCCTTATAATGGGAAAAGTCTACTGAGAGTTGACTTATTGGTAAACGACCTCAGAATGACGATTTTATGGCTTGGATAGCGCGTTAGGTGATTTGGGACTTAGGAGTGTGTTTAGAATATTTTTGTGATATCCGGTGTAGAATTAGGCTTGAATTGGCGAAAGTTAGTTTTTGGTGATTTCCAGCCGGCAATGGAAAATAGGCTATCAAGGTCGGAATGGAATTTCGGAAGTTGGAACAGGTTCGTATTATCATTTTGGATGTGTCTGCAAAATTTCAGGTCAATCGAAGTTGTTTTGGATAATTTCGGCATCGTTAGTGGATTTTAGAAATTTCATAGTTCATAGGCTTGAATCCGATGTAAATTTGGTGTTTTGATGTTAGTTTTGGTATTTTGAGAGTGCAACTAAGTTTGAATAATATTATGGGATATTTGGTAACTTTTATTAGGGTCCCGAGGGGCTCAGGATTGATTTCGGGTGATTAACGGGCATTATTGGACTGAAAAACACTGTTGTTTCTGGTGTTTTCACAGCTGAAGGTTGTTCACTACAATCTCGTAGGTAGGCATGCGATCGCGTAGGGTTAAAATGGACCAGGGTGAATATGTTCAGTGCGATCGCAGAATACGGGTCGCGATCACGTAGCTTTGGTGGTCAGTTCAGTGCGATCGCGTGGGGTTCATCGCGATCGCGAAGAGGAAATCACGGGGCATATTTAAATGAACCCTTTCGCGACTTAAACCTTATTTTACACCATTGTTGGGCGAAGAGAACTTTTTGAACGAATTTTGAAGAAGAAAATCAGTGGGTTGCTTAGAGGTAAGTAATTTGATTATTAAAACTCGTTTATGGGTGATTATAGACCATAATCTTAGCGTTTAATTCATGAAAAACAGTAGAAAAATGGGATTTTGGGGCTTGAGAATAAGAGACTTTTAAGGATCGATTTGAGGGGTCAAACGGACTCCGATTTTGGTGTTCTTTATATGTACAGAATCGTGGGAGGACGAAGAACACTTTTTTGTAAAAATTTCTGAGTTTCAGGATGTGGGCCCAGGGGTCGGGTTTTTTAGCTAAATTGATATTTTTCGATTGGAATTCACACCTTAAGCATAATTTGATGATAAAAATCTTAACTTGGTAGATTTGGAGCACTCAGAGGCCGGATTTAGAGGCAAAGGCACTGCGGAATAGATTTTAGCTGGTTTTGAGGTAAGTAACGTTTCCAAACTTGGTTCTGAGGGTTCGAAACCCCGAGCTAAATGATTTATGACTATTGTTGAGGTGACGCACATGCCAAGTGACGGGTGTGAGGGCGTGCACCGGGTAATTGTGGCCTGGCTTATCCCATGGCCCCGCTTAGTGATTATTTCGTGATGATATTTGTGCATCTATTAATGTGGTAATTGTGAACATGTTAGAAATCATGTGAAGTACGAATGCTAGGCTTCACGCCGAAAAAGCTGAGACCCGAGTGGTCGTATATTGTTGTCTCATGTTGTGATTATTTGATGTCACACACTCAGTCATGTTATATCATATCATTTCATATCTCAGTCTCAGTGAGGTTGAGATCCTGTTATTGAGACAGTTATGAGAATGGACTGCACACTGCAGTGATATTTAAATCATGCCTTCGTTGGCTTGATATGGCGCTTGGGCCACTAGGGCCCCTCCGGAGTCTTTACACCCCTAGTGAGTGCAGATATTGAGGGATGGATCTTCCCCGGGCATGGATCTTGTCCGAAGCTAATGTTATGTGAGGGATGTATCTTCCTTGGTTATGGAAATTGTCCGAATGTTATATTCCGGAGATGGATCTTCTCTGTGGGGGGCTGGATTGGCCTTTTTCCTCAGTACATAGTGACTACGGTCACCGATGTTTATGCATATTCCGGGATGGAACTTCCCTGGGCCTGAGATCCATATATATAGTACTGAGTGGACTTTTGTGGGAGAGCTGTGAGCACTATGTGCTTATCCATACTGGTTTCATTCATATATTTTATGATGGCATGTAGAGTATACTGGCATACTTGGCATATTTTCTCATCCTGATTAACTATTAGCATGTCTAAATTCTGTATATTATTTATTGTGACATAATTGAGGTTTTTCCGTCACTACTTCTCAGCCCATAGTTTGGGTTCGTTACTTCTGAGTTGGTGTACCCACGTTACCCCCTGCACCTTGTTTGCAGATCCAGGTACATCGGAAACCGGTAGCGGATTTTGAGTTTCGGTCAGAGTTTCTAGTGGAGTTGTCGAGGTAGAAGCTGGCGATCGCGACCTCGTCTTCTCTTTCTTTATTCCACCTATTTCATTTATATTTTGAGACAATGTTGTCCTTTCCCCCTTTTCTTTACTCTATGTTATAGTAGCTCATGACTGAGTGACACCAGATCCGGAGATTGGAGATTTAAATTTAGTTTTCAAATGTTGTTTTAAATTTCAGATTCTTAGTTTTACTAATAAATTCGGTTAAAAATCACATTTTTACTGGGAATTTAATTTTGCTTAGCTAAATAGGGAAGTTTGTCTGGTTTCACGACAGGCGCCATCACGACTCCGGAATTGGGTCGTGACAGTAGCCAAATATGGTACATGGATAGTGACTGCAAAACACATGACTGGCAACAAGGACTAGTTTCTTTTCACTTGAGGACCTCAAAGGAAGAAATGTCTCACTACAACAAATGTGATATTTAGCTACGAAATTAATAGCTACGGAAAAAAATTTGTCACTAATTGTTCACTTTTCGTGACAAAAATTATATTTCGTATCTGAATATATGAGCCACATACTCTTAGTGACGAAACACAAAATTTGTAGCAAAGTTTTGTCCACTAAAGTTCCCACCAAAAAATGAGGTGGCGCCATTTACTAGGAAATATTTAGTGACAAATATAACGTTAATAATTTTGTCATTGATGTTGTATACTATTTGTGACAAAATAGTTTTTGTCTTAAAAAATACTTAAAGTTAGATACAAAAAAGTTTCATCACAAAAATAAATTATTAAAATAGCGGCGACTAAAACTTTTTAGCTAAATAATGCGAACTTTAGCTACAAAATATTGTACTTATTTGTGACCATATAGTTTATGTCACTAATAATGCAAACAATTTATGACGACCTTTTATGTTGTCCTTATATAATACTCAATTTAGCCTCAATGAGGTTTTGTCTCAATACTATAGTATCTAGCTACAACTAAAAGGTCGTCACAAATCACTTATTTTTTGTGATAAATTTAAGATTTCATATTTGGACCTAATAATTTAGGGATGATATTCAAATCTTATAGCAAACTTTTTCTAATAAGATTTCTCACAAAGAAAAAAAAAGATTGGACATCAATTACTGGATAATAATTAGCTACAAAATTAAAATTGCTGATCATACATTATTTTATTATTGACCTTGTGTATGACTTGTGACGAAAATAAAATTATTTGTCTCAAATTATTAAAATTACATTTAAGAAAAGGTTAGTAACCGAAAATTGGTTCTTAAAATAATGGTAATTAGAATTTGTAGTTAAATTTTGCGCAAATTTTAGCCATGAAATCTTGTACCTATTTGTGACTCTAATTTTTGTCATTATTTATCTAAACATTTTGGGGGAATGAACGCATTATTTCATAGAAATATAGAATTTAACGTCCAGAGATTATATGTTTAAGTGATTACAATTAGAATTCCTAACACTAAAATACGAAAAATATTTCAATATGCCACTGAACTTTAAGAAAAGGCTCAAATATATCATCTGTTAATAGTTGAGATTAAATACACCTATGATTGTGCATGATTCGGTAAATACCTAATTATTGTAGCGAAATCGAAATTTTTTGTATTTGGTTTAAGTTTTTTTTTTTAAATCGGTATTAGGTATGTTATTTGGAATTTAAAAAAATAATACTGAAATACTGATACCGTACCGAAATATATAATAAGTTACACAATATACATATTATTAAACATACTAAGTTGCATAATACTTTTCTTTGAGGCTCGTTGTAATGCATATGTACTTCTTTAGGAAAAATTGAGAAACGACATAGGTTGTAGGTTTTGACTCTTATTCTCTAGGATGCCAAGCAGTTTAACGTAATACTTTTATAATTTTGGGGTATTTCTTCTTTGTGTGTTGAATTGCATCTTTTGGATTAGTTCTTGTTATATTCTTTAAGTTAAGGAATTAGCTCTAAAGAAGTAATAAGACATTTTAAATGATTAAATTTATTTATGTACTTTTTTTTCTCTAGTTGATACTTATTGGTTTTAGACAAAAAAATTACCAGTAATGCTTAGAACATTTTTATTTTTATATTTGTGAGCACTTTAATTAAGAACATCACATCTCTTGCTCTATACAGTAGTTAATATTGAAGTCGAATAAATCGAAGTTACGTACCGAATAAATCAAAATCGAAAGGAGAAAAGTCGAACCATACAGAATTTAATTAGGTACGGTATTGGTATAACATTTTGTGATGACCCGATAGGTCATCTTATATTTTAGAACCTAATTCTACACTATAGAGCCTTAAATACCTTATTTTAGTCTTTTTCGATTTACGTGCACAGTCCGGGCATTTTTCCAGAAAGCTTTTTATGTTAAAAACCAAGAAAATGTGAAAATTTTGCCTTTAAATCCATTTGAATTGACTTTGTGTCACGACCCCCTGAAGACATGACACCTCGATACAATTCGAAGCCAAAACCAGTGCAACTCGTGCACTTAACTGCAACATCATAATGCCAAAAATTTATATAAAAGATCTGTACGAGAGGACTATCCTGCCATTAACAATTACCATCACCATATCATACTAACAGCCTGGCACACACCGCAAAATCGAAAACACATGAATCCGATACCAAAGGTCATACCCCTACATAACTCCGCTACACTGTGCGATCTCATCCAACCACTGGTCCACTTGAAATATTTCAAGACACCTTGCCCAAAAATCAATAACCACTCGAAATTCGACATCAAGCACTCAAAGCACATTTCCATAAACACGAGGGAAACTGGACGATACCATGCCACTCAAAACAGAAGGTATATAACCCACACGCCTCAATCCCGCAACACCCGATTACTCACCTTACTCAAATCTAGATATAAAGCCCAATTAGAACCGCACAATATGTGCATATAACCAATAATCACCACTCCTCGCAACACCGAAGGGTAACTCGTAGATCACTCTAGAACATGAATAAACTCAATCACAATCGAATGGCACATTCCTCAATAGCAGAAATTCGGAGCCAACAATTCTGACCCGGTGCAGAACACGCACCCATATTAGCCTACCAGTGACCCTAAATTAACTCTGATCACCCACAACATATATATAACTTACTGAAAAAGTTCAGAATGACAGAATCATGGTACATACTAACATCCGACTAGCTCAACTCGCATCTTCACAGTTCGCTTCCACAACATATCCTGTTTATGAGAACCCTCAGTCTTGAAGTCCATGAAATGTACGGATTACCATATCTGATCACAACTCCACCGCTCGAATACGTAACACAACCCAAATGCTCACTCATTTCACGAGGAATACCCATATAATTCTTCCATTCACCAAGCAACCTTGAATAACAACAGTCGATCCAACAATAGGGCGTCGCGATATGAATGAAGTACCCTCAATTCAGACACATTGCTCTTTCTGAAATATATACCCTCATCAAGTCGCACCAATTAGTGATATCTACCTAGTCATCTGAAATTGCCCATGCTACCTAAGAATTTATGATCTTCCTTCCAGAACCGAACCGTGACCCCACATATACAAATCTCAACTCCACCCAACATACCGCACATGCCATGCCAACCTAGGAAAAATGCGAGAACTCCATGGTCTCTTCTAAGTCACAAGCAACAACGTACCCAACTAGACAAGAATTTCCATTTGATCTCATTTAGAAACAACTCACTATACGCCACAAGAAATATGCACCCTTAACCGCGGTAGAAATTACCAGGAACTATCTGAAATCCCATTTGCACAATACCAAACCATCAGGACTGAACTCTTCTAACTCAACCGAACTACGTAGACTACCAAAAATCCAAGAGCATTGCTAAGAAACACCCGAAAAACTCGTCACCTTATCAATACCAAAGAACTAATCGTATCACTTACCATGCCGATCCGACCTACTACCAAATCGCCCTATTTACCCAGGTTTCTTCTGACTTACCTTCAAGTTGATACTTCTTCCTGCCGTAATACCACAAATTTGCAACCCCGACTCACCACACATGACCCAAGTACAAAACCATACCGTCTAAGGCTCATAAGCCGCCGAATACTCCCTCCAATATCCTCAAAAGCACCATATTAGAAAAACTTACCCTGAAGAGACTTCTGCGAATCTAAAGCCATCTTCACCTTCCTGATACTGATATGTAGAATACCATAAGTCTTGACATCCTCTAACGTAAATCTCAATCATACAGGCCAATTAGATAGAATTGACCTGACCCTTGCACGCTAACATACTAGGAAAGTAATCCACTCACTTGAAATCACAAGCAAATTCATACTCTGCACACACTATACCTTTTACACTTTCCACTAAATCATTCAATAGAACCCAATTACCCAACAAGGTACATTACAACCTACATCGAAGAAATTTCCCTTACTCATGACATTCCCAGACCCCATACCTGCAGGCCATAACTGGTTTACCACTATACCTCGAACTGAAACCGATACCACACATAATCATGTAATCAACTTATCAATAACTAACTCCTCCACTTGGCTCAAAGCCAAGGATCAAGACAAACCAGACTAGGCCCACACATTATCACTGCCACCATGCTGTGGTGGGATTCAACTAAATCCTGCATAAGCTTAAATGACCCAAACCATCTAACACTCAAATCAATCGCCAATCTCGCATCCACCATTGCAATAGTCACGCCAACTTCCACAAGCGATCTAAACTCCAATTACAACATATATCGTTTTACTGGTAGAAGAGAACTCATTACGGAACTACATAGGGACCACACACCCTAGGACAACCCGCAGGAGATACCCCTGCTCGCTTAGCCTCAATTGCCATCACTCCATACACTTCTGAAGACTAGAACTATCACGCAATCACTACACCTTCCTGCATCTGAACACAACCAACGCCTACCCTCGAGGCATCACAAGACGCGGTAAAAACTTGAAGCTGATGGCAGAATTAACACTGGAGCGGCGGTCACAGAACTCTCGAGCTTCTGGAAGCTCTACCCACACATGAATGACCGCATGGATACCCTCACCGGACACCACGTGTCCCAATAATGCTACTGAACTGAGCCAAATTCCATACTCGGAGAATTGGCATAGAGCCTTTCCTCCCTGAATCCTTATAATGCCATCCTCAGATACTGAGTATGCTACTCCCGGCTACACGAATATGCCAGGACACCATCAATGAATACAACAACAAGGAGTGTTAATACGGCTGGAATACACCGTCAATCAAACACATGAACGTTACTGGGGCAAACAATCAACTCAGAAGACATTACCAGGAACTCATAGCCCAACAGAGAAATCCGCTTCACTCCACAACTACACAACATGAGAATTCTTTCAACATACTCACAACTCGGGCCATATAACGAATCGAGACAGAAATAAAACACTCAATAAATCTTACCACATTTCCAACCAACTCTTTCGACACATTTCACAGCCTAAACACATCTAACCATCAATTCACACCCACCACATAGGCATCTAGTCACTAATTCTCATCAATAAGAACACGAACGGACATACAAGTCACCAATTACATGTGCCCACACAACAAAAATCTCAGGAATCAAGCCACTGAATAAACTCAGCCTCAAGTCCTCCAGACTGGCCCATTACCAACATGCCCATCTCACCCATGGAAGCCACAAGCCGTCGATGCACAGCTGATACCAGGCGCTCTCAGGTGCGCTCGAATACATGGAAGGAATTCAAGAGTTACGCTCTTGGCTGAATACAATGGATTCGCACGACAAGAATATTTTTTTTTTTAAATGTGATATTTTCCTAAAGGTTCCGCAGGCCCTCGAAGATATGTACAGACGTCTCCGTACCGATCCGAAAGACTCTACTAAACCTGATCATGACCGGTGAGTCCTATGTAACCTAGCGCTCTGATACCAATCTGTCACTATCCCAAATCCAAGCCAGTCGTGATGGCGCCTATCATGGAACTAGGCCAGCCAAAACTTCACTCAAATCATAATAAANTCTGTCACGACCCCAAATCCAGGCCAGTCGTGATGGCGCCTATCATGGAACTAGGCCAGCCAAAACTTCACTCAAATCATAATAAATTCCCATGAAAGTTCCTTTAAACATTTATAAATAGACAAATCTATACTGAACATTTGAATACAACCCCCGAGAAACCGGAGTCACTGGTCATGAGCATCTACATAAATATACAACTCAACAAAAATAAATTCTGTAATTTTAAACAAGAGAGGGAGCAGGACTACGGACGCATGCAGCCACCTCGCAAACCTCNCCAACTCAGTAGTAATGAAAATAAATCAGGTCTGAGCAGCAAGAAACACATAAAATCAATGTCATCAAATCACAAGAGGCACAACCTTTCTTTCCAACAGTATAACATAGATATGTGAAATCATCATGTCTCAAATCATCTTCAGAAAAATCCTTTAGGGAAAATATATTTTCAACAACTTCAACCGAAAGGTTTAGTATAAAAACGGAATGAATCATATAGAGGCCCCTCAGGCAAAACATATTTCCTACTGATTTTTGGAATGGCGCACATGTCGGGGATGACGAGTATGTGGCGCGTACTAATTTTTGGATTGGACTAGGTCCTCTCCGCGGCAAGTA